>OY731406.1:42825377-42966130 GCA_963425845.1 Sphenostylis stenocarpa
CTTAAAATAAGTGTAAGCATGATTCGATGTTGCAGTTTTAATCGATGCATATTCGAAATAATCGATTAAAACCACTTAAAATAAGTGAAAACATGTGTTTATCGCTGCAGTTTGGATTGATAAATATTCAATTTTAATAAATTAAAACCACTTAAAAATAGGTGTAAACATGTTTTGTGTTTTAATCGATTATAATAAATTAATCGATTAAAAATATCGCAGTGATCATTGTGTAACTATTTTTATCGATTAAAAACATGTTTTTATCGAGTTAAAATATTTCTGAAAAGTGTTGTGGGAACATTTTGAGTGATTAAATGATATTTTCATCGGTTAAAACGGTTAAAAACAAGATTTTTTAATCGATTAAAACGAATTCGATTGATTGACCGGTTTGTTAGAAAAATCTCTATATATAAATATACTTGCTTCAACGTTCCAAATACACATATTTTAGAGAAATCATTCAAACAATCGAGAGAAGATCTTTTTTCAAGAAAGAGTACACACATTATTTCGGTGGGAATTTTCGAAATTCTTTCTTGAGAAGCATTTTTGTGATGCTTGCTTGTGACTCATTACGTAGCTGAGTAATTTTTGCATCTGCATGGTCGAGGTTTGATTTATTATAGTTTCTTTATTCTTTTTTCATTTCTATTTCAATTATGTATTGCCTTGGCAATCATGCGAAAGATTGGACACTAGTTCTACGACTTGAATTTCGTTATTGGTGCGGGTTGCAGAACTAGAATTTGGTTTTTTGATTGCCGTTTTGGATTGCCTGTGAATTTGATTATGTAAATCAAACTATTCAGTCTAGTGGAATACTCAATTGGAATTTGGTTGAAGGCCCGGATGTAGCCTGGTGGTTTGGAGTGAACCCGAGTATAATTTTTGGTGTTTCTTTTCCTCTTCCATCACTTTCTTTAAAAAGCTGCCCGAACTTTATTCGGTCGAGTTCTGTTTTCTGGTTCAATACTTAATCACGATTCTAACACATAGCTTTGAATTATTATCAGTTTAAGAGAAATGTCATTGGCAGGATTCGAACTCAATACCTTAGAGTCGAGGTCGATACTCCAACCACTAAGCTACTAGAATTTCTTGATAACAATTTACAAATAAATTATATTTATATACAAATATACAAATATATTTATATATTTATATATTTATATATTTATATATTTATATATTTTTATATATTTTTATATTTTTATATATTTTTTTATATAATTAAATATTTATTTTTTAAAATTATTTAATTTAATAAATTATTATAAAATAATCTAATTATGATTAAATTAAATTATTAAATCAAAATATTTCATTTTTAATTAGGTGAATAATTAAATTATATTATCTAATTTTACTGACGGATATATCCGTCGGTAAATAATTGTTAATTTACGAGATGAATTTACCGACGGATATATCCGTCAGTAATTAATTGTTAATTTACCGACGGATAAATTCATCTATAAATTACCGACGGTAACTAATTATTATTTTACCAACGGATATTTCCGTCGGTAACATCAAATTTCAAAAATATTTTATATCCGTCGGTAATGATTATTTTCCGACGGCTACAAATCCGTCGGTAAATATCCGTCGGTAATACGCGATTTTCTTGTAGTGATATTTAATTCTTCTTTATCAAATATCTTACCAAAACCCATTAAGTGATTGATGATGT
Organism: Sphenostylis stenocarpa; assembly: GCA_963425845.1. NCBI lineage: Eukaryota > Viridiplantae > Streptophyta > Magnoliopsida > Fabales > Fabaceae > Sphenostylis > Sphenostylis stenocarpa. The sequence continues at coordinate 42,827,077 of OY731406.1, forward strand.
GAGTAAAACGCTTATGCACATCTGATATGCTTTCTTCATATTGTATCTTGAACAACTCATATTCTCTTATGAGAGTGTGCTTTCTAGCTTTCTTTACATTAATTGTTCTTTCATGAGTTACATCAAGAACTTCCCACATTTTTTTTGGTAGATTTACACTGAGATACCCTGAAAAATTCATCCATGTTAAGAGCAGATGTTATGATATTTTTTGCAATAGTCATAGAGTTTTCTTCTTTTCATCATCATTTAATGCAGACCATTCTTTATCAGTAATTAATGGACCTAATTCAATAACATTCCAAATGTTCCTATCAATGGATTCAATAAAGATATTCATTCTGATATTCCAAAATTGATAATTTGTACCACAAAATAGTAAAGGTCTATTGATAGAAGCTCCTTTTGAAAAAGGTAATTTGTGTTCAACCATTTTACAAAAAAATTATATGACCAAAAATCTTGAGTATCTTTCAAGACCCTGCTCTTAATAGCAATTATTAGAATTATAGGCTGAGATCAAGAGGGGGTAAGTTGATCTTTACAAACTTTTTACAGATACAAATTAACAATTTCAAAGATTAAGAAATCTGATTAAGTATTGAACCAGGAAAACCAAACTGAATTGAATAAAGTTCAAGCAGAATTAAAGAAAGTCATGGAACAGGAAAAGAAACACCAAGAATTATACTAGTTCACCCAACCCTGAGCTACATCCAGTTTTCAACAAAATTCCAGTTAAGTTCCACTAAATTGAATAGTTTGATTTACATAATAAAATTATAAACAATCCAACCACCAAGAACCAAATTCCAATTTTTGAACCCAACCTGCAACCAAATTCTAGTTGCAGAACCAAACCTGCACCAAGAACCAAATTCTAGTTCTTGAACCTGCACCAAGAACCAATTTCCAGTTCTTGAATCTAACCTACAACCGAATTCCAGTTGCAGAACCAGTGTCCAATCTTCTAGACATCAAGACAATTACAAAATAGAATTGAAAGAATAAAGAAACTAGAACAATCAAACTTGATTATGTAGATGCAAAAATCCTAACGTAGATTCTTCACAAGCAAGAATACAAAAATACCTCAAGAAAGAACTTCAAAAATTCCCACGTGCTTCTCTCTTGAAAAGATCTTTGTTATTTGCTTGAATGATTTCTAAAAGATGTGTTCTTCAAACATTGAAGCAAATTTGTCTATATAAAGATTTCTTTAACAATTTGGTTTAATTAATCGATTAATTCGTGTTTTAATCGATTAAAAAATCTTGTTTCTAATTGTTTTAATTGATGAAAATATCATTTAATCGATTAAAATGTTCTATAATACTTTCAAGAAATATTTTAACTGATAAAAACGCAGTTTAATCGATTAAAACAAGTTACACAAAAGTTCTTAAGTGATTTTAATCAATTAAAATACTCGATAGAACATATTTACACCTATTTTAAGTGGTTTTAATCGATTAAAATGAATATGTATCGCTTAAAACTGCGACAAAACATGTTTTCACTTATTTTAAGTGGTTTTAATCGATTATTTTGAATATGTATCGATTAAAACTGTGATAGAACATGTTTATACTTATTTTAAGTGATTTTAATCGATTATTTCGAAAATACATCAATTAAAAATGTGTCAAAAGTGTTTTAGCTTATTTTAATCGATTAATCTATAAATATATCAATTAAATCCGAGATTTAAAAAGTATATTAATTAATTAAAAGGATTTTTAAATTATTAAAAAGTTTAGAGGTATTTTTATCTCTTTCAAATGATAAAACCTCATGCTATAGAAATGGATAGATAATTATACCTACTTCTAACGATGCAGACTCACTAAACACTACATCCATTATCCCATAAATCTACTTCATCAAATCTTCAAGATCTTCAATCATCATCATTCATCTCTACAAGTATCTTTTTTATCACTTTTAAAAAATAAATCTATTTTTTTAATGCTTCATATCTAGAAAAAAAATGAATCTATTAATATTTTTCTAATTATAGAATCATAAAAATTTATAAAAAACAAAATTATTTTTCTCAAACAACAAATGTTCCTCAGCAAAAATCAAGATAATAAACAATAATAAAATAAACAGTATGAAAAGATGAAGAAAAAGTATTATAAACACCAAACAGATAATAAAAAAAAAACACCCAGCCATCCTCTCAGCCACCCTAAGATCCAGATCCAGCTCCAGCAGGTCTGTGTAAACTGAGAAGAAGATTTCAGAAAAAGAGGAGGAAACTTGGCTTTCAAAAAAAGAAAAAAAAAAAAAGACTTGAAAAAGAAGAAATTATCACAGACAATCACGTCAAAGAACCACCATCAATACAGCAACTCAACATCCTGTAAACCTAGATTCACTTCCCAATCAATACAGCCACAACCATATAGCAACTTAAAACAAATAATAAAGGCAACAATCAACATAGACAAATCAACAATTAACAACAGAGGCAATAATCAACAGAGACAATAATCAACAGAGACAATCAACAATTAACAACACAACAACAATTAACAGGTTCCCTATTAATTTGTAGTATTTGTATCCCTCTTCCTAATTCCCAATTGTATTTATTGTATACGTAAACATATTATACATATTAATATTTCATAATGACTAATAAAAATTATAAAAAAACAATAAGAATTCATTTACCATTATCACCTGTGACCACCAAAATGAATTCACCGCATCACCAAGCTTCCCAAAACCGCTGCGCATCACCGTCACCCTCACCGGGCAAACCTATTTCCCAGCCAATACCCGTATTTCCTTACCTAACCATTTTTCTACTGCCATCAGCCACCGCGACCTCACCCCAACGTTGCATCCCCACTTTCAACCTCTGTCCACTTACCACGGCCACCATAGAGCACCAACCTCAAACCCGCACGACCAACACCACTCTGATTCCCTTTTCCATCCATTCACTTATCCTTTCCCATTCATCCCAAACCCTAGGTCCTGCGCTGTAGCCACCTCTAGCCATCACTGACAGCCAGCGCGTTTCCATTGGTGGTTACCGCAAGCCCCACCGCAGATCCATCGCACCTTCTTGACACTCGGCCAATCATAACCCATACTCAGACCCCCTAATCGCCATCATCTGCAGCCCTATCAGCGAACCAAGTCGCTATGCAACCACTATGTAGGGAACTTATCCTTCAGTATCCATCTCCTTTCCTCTCGCCCAACACCTCACCGATCGGACTTCTGTCACCTTTGCCAGCATTGCACCTCCTCCGCAATTACGAGAACCACCATACCAAACCCTACAGTTAGCCACACTTCATGCCCCTCACTCCTGTGTCGCTGCTCGCATCGCGCCACACCACAAAACCCTAGTGTTAGGGCTAGGTCACGATAGCTGAAATGAAACATGGGTCAGGAGGCTGGAAAAGTGATATCTGTTGAGCTATATATATCAAAATATATAATCTTTTATTTAGTAATAATATCTAATGGATATATAAATTTGAGGGATAAAATAGATAATTTTTAGATATTTAAATTTTTTACATCTAAGTAAAAATAATTTAGAACGCGTGTTAATACCTTCCTTACCCATAATCGATTATCGAACTCAACATTTATTTCACATACTATTTTCCTTTTTGAAGGTTTTTCCGATTTTTCCTTCAAATAAATATTGGTGGTGACTCCATTGTTTTTTCTTTCATTTAAAAACTTAATTTTGTCGTCTAGTCGCGATTCTGATTGCGACAAGTATCTTTGTCCATCAACATAATTTCAATGATGGAATCTGATGAGGGAGGAAAAGAGACAAACAATAAATTTAAAAGTACAAAATATAGTTTCTTATTTATTATATTCCTTAGAAAATAAAGAAACAATTAAATACTAATAAAATATTACCGTTAATGAGAAAGTATGAAAAAGTGAGAGAAGATGAAAATATTAGATAATAAAATTATTTTTAATCTTTCTTATTTAATTTATTCCTGGAGTTTTTTTTTCTTTATGATATATTAATATTGGGTGGTCAAAATCATAAATATACAAGTAAGTTACAAACTTTGGAGGGGTCATAACCCCCTTTAACTACTGTGAAGATATGTCATTGCTTGCAAAGAGATGAAAACATGAGAACAAATATTCATCATTCTTGGTATTTGGAGCATCGTCAAGGTTAATATAAGACGTAATACTCTGAAACTTGTGTTAATATTATGTAGATTTAAGATTATTTACTCGACTTGCACATTAAAAAAATAATTATGGATACTAATTTGTAATTGAGTAGTTCACCTCAAACTTACTTATTGAAATACTAACAATATTTACGAGTTAAAAATATTAATAGTAATTGTGTTATTAAGATATTTTTATTATCTTCTAAGAGAAAAAAATAAAATATATTAAGTTATTATTTTGATTTAGGTATTGTGTGGAGTAAAGACCAATGCAAAATCAAAAAGGTAAATTCTAATATGTTAGATCTTAAATGAAATATTGTTAATGCAAAGAAGAAAAAAGTCTTGTGAAAAAAAAAATATTGCTAAGTAAAAAGTTTGTTTGCATGAGATTGTAAAGGAAAAGCATGATAGTGCAAATGAAATGACGATCTCATACAAAAAAAATGTTGACAATATTACTTTGTTATCTTTTATTTAAATTAAGTATTAAGATATTTTTATTATCTTTTAAAAGAAGAAGATAAAAAGATATTATATTCTTATTTTGATTTAGACCGTTATAATTAAGATATTATTAATATTTGATATTTTGTTATATTTGTATAAAGTGCATCAATAACATACATATTCATATAAGATATATTTCATATATTATAAATACACATGCACTTGCACATAACCCTAAAACATTGATTTTAGGGTCAAATAATATATTATTAATAAATAATAAATAAACATAAAATAGTAAAAGATGAGAGGATAAAATTATAAATATATAAGTAAATATATTAAATTATCATTAAATTTGGGGATTAAAATTATAAATTATATAAGAGTTACAAAACTTAGTGGAGGGTGAGAGGATAAAATTATAAATATATAAGTAAATGTATTAAATTATTATTAAGTTTAGAGGGTCAAAATCATAAATTATACGAAAGTTCATACCCCTTAGTTTCCAAGAAGAAGATCTTTAACAATACTTAAAGTTTCAAAACGGACAATACTTATCACATTGAGAATTTACTTTAACAATACTATCATAACCAACGTAATATGTAATATACATTTAAAATATAAAATTTAATATCTTATTCTTAAATCAATTATATTTGTTTAGTTGTACTATGCAATTTATTTTCTTTTAAAAAAATGGTTAAGTAGGTAAAATTTTAAAAAAGGTGTTTATTGTTTTCCTAAATAATTTTACTTAATATAATAATATAACAATATTTCAGAATATAAGTAAATGTCAATATATAGATTTATATATTTATAAACATTTAACTTATTTAATATTTAGTGTGTACAATTATTGAAATTATATGATAAAAAATTAATAGTTTTAGTAATAAAATATATTCATTGAAGTACTAAAGTTACTTTTAAAAATAAATAAATACACAGTATATAGAGAAATATTTTAATTTCTATCATCTTTTTTATTTTTCAAATGAAACAGATTATTTTTCCTGCACGATACATAAACTAAAATTTAATTGTTGAAGTATTAATAACTTTGATCATGAAGTTAAATTATAATTAAAATTTTATCCCAATAATAAATGTTTTTATGATACAAATTATTTTAAGTAAAGTTTAATTTTTAATAAAAAAATGAAAAATTATCATCCAATAAAAACTATTATATATATATATATAATAAATTTATTGACTTTCATAATAATTATTTTTAAAAATATAGATAAATTTTGTTAATATCTCCGTCTAATTAAACAAACTTGTTATACAAGTGATTTCGAATAAAAATCAAGCACGGTAATACATGAATAAAAAATTAACTCAAAACAAATTATTATATATTTTTTATATTAACATATTTAGGTTGCTTATAGTTATTTAGTTGAAACTTATAATTTAAGAGGATTTATCATATTTAGATGTTACTACAAAAAGTTTATACTCTTAATGTATTGTAATAAATATATTTTTTTTAATATCATATTTTGTTGCATTAATTATCTTATTAGTTATCACATATTAATTTATTTAATTTCATTAAAACTGATTATATGCGTAATTTAGTTTCTTATGATAAAAAAGTGCATTCTATGCCAGCTAATCAAAATTTTAAAAATATTTTTGATATGATATCGTGCATTTAATAAAATGTACGAAAGAAGTATAAAAAAAATGAAAGAGAGTAAAAACTAAAATGATTTAGATTAAGAAAAAATAATAATAAAGATGAGTGAAAAGTAAAATAAATTTATTTATTATTTTAATATAATTTTTTAATTATAATAATATAAAAATAAATAAAAATTAAATAAAAAGTTTTCAAACATAGTTATTCATAATTATTTTCCTCTATTTTTACAATTTTATATTTAAAAATACGTGAATGGGATTAAGCATTTATGCGCCTCTGATATTTTTCCTCACTCGAAACAAACAGGACTAAATTCGTTAACAATAATTTTTAGACTGATTAAAATATTTTACATTGAAAAATGTATTTATTAAATAAATTTATTATATATATTTTACCTTATACGTAAATACGTTTTATTCTTATATAGTATAGTACCGTGTGAATACCAATAATGCCTCAATACCAAATATAATTGACCAGTTACGATATTCAAATTTCTCTGGCTTTTCTGGTCCCTCCGCCAATCTTTTTCTCCGTCTTCACTACACTCAGGTCACGTTTTCTTCACCAGCAATGAGTGGAATTTGAATTTTCACAACCCTATAATTTTGCATTTCAATTTCCCTATTCTCCGATGGCCACCGCAGCATTCAAATCCACCACCAAGAGGACTCCCGTCGGAGCCTCCTCCGCCGACGACTCCGCCTCCTCCTCTTCTCTCCATCACCGCCGCTCCCGGAGCCTCAGCCGTCCCGCCCGCTACTCCTTCCCCTCCCGCGAGGAGGATTGCGGCGCCGATCGTCGCACTCCCAAAGGCCGCTTCGTTAACACCGTCCGCGGTTCCGTCTTCCCGGAGATCAGCCTCGACGATCTCGCCATCGAGTTTTTCGAGTCCGCGAATCGTGGCCGGTTCGGCGGTACCAGAACCTCCGAGTCCGAGGCTAGTCCCGCCGGTGCCGGCGCGTCGCAGCGGCGAGGGAGGTCTGTTTCGAGGAAGAGCTCCGGAGTCGGCGATGATAGAAGGGTCAGTGTTGACGGTGGTGGTGGGGGAAGACCGGTCTCCGATGCAAATTCGAGAAGACGGAGATCAGTATCGGTGGTTCGGTACCAAATTAGCGATTCCGAGGTATTCCAATGAACGTTTTTTATTTGCTATAATTTTTAGATTGGGATTTTATTTCAATGTTTGGTTATAAATTCAAAGTAATTAATAATCCGATTTACGCCACTGAGGTAGAGAATTTATGCTCTTGAGTTATTCTGTGTGGGTAATGGTTGCTCAAATTTGAATGTGTATTTTGAATCGTTTACTTGGTTAGGTGTCAAGAGGACAATATTTTCGTAATATATTGTTTTTCCGTGGTTTTAAGTTATACGGGAAGTAAAGTGAAGACTAAAGAGAAGGAAATCAAAGAACTGAAAACTTAGTAACGATTTTCCATTACATTTATTATATGAGGACTCACCTCATTTCTAGCGTAATTTCCCTCTTATTTGCCTTCCCAAACAAGGTGCTGTTAAAGTGATATTTGTTTGTGCCGATGAAATCTATCCAGTTTAATTCGTTTTATGATTTGTCATTTAAGCTTGTTGGAAAGAATGAACAATTTTTTTAATAGCTAAAACATGGACCTAGCTTCCTTTTACAGTGAAAAAGACAATTTACTTTGAATGCCATTGGTGTACCATATAAATGATTATGGTAGGCTCTTGCACGGCAAAATCGCACTGTTGCTTTCCATGCTTGGGGCCATTCACTTTTGCTTTTAGAGAAGTTGATATTGTTTCATAAAAGAAGGGGTTTATTCTTATGTAATTGCCATCATGTTCTTTAAACACAAAAACTATTTGGCTAAGTCTGCCATCTCATCTGTTGGATTTGTCAGAACCTATGTTTTTAAATGTTTTACTTAATATTTTATTTGATTATATATTGTACTATTTTTTTTCATTTAAGTTTAATCATTGAATAAATTATTCATAAACTAAGTTACCAACAAACCTGCTTTCCTTGCACTCTAAATTACCATCCCCTCCCCAATTGGGCGATTGACCTCATTTTTTATGGTTCTCTTTAACTTTTGCATTAAATAATCATGTATTTATGCATGTACATGTCTTGCATGATACAGAGTGACCTGGATCATTCTCAGAATTCTAGAAGTCGTTCAAATCTGAAAAATACTGAGGTTGGGAACAAGCTAATGCATAAGCCAGTTGCTTCAGATCAAAGACCAGGGCTCAGAAAGTCCCTAAGTCAGAGGGATTTGAGGGCATATGATGGCTACTCTGTAAGTGTTATCATTTTTGGGATTATACTTGTTTATATCTTGCTGTGGAAGCTTGTAGCAGTAATTTTTCCTACGAATTGAAACTCACATGTCATGTTTAGGAGAGTGAATTGGTAACATTTTCTTCCAATGGTTGGAGGTTACAAATAAAGACAGAGGGAGTTGACAGGAATTTTGAAAAGTCAAAGGCAGTATAACTCAAAACTAAGAAAAAGAAGATACAGGTTAAAAAGTACCTAACACTAATATTTCAAGGATAGATTGATCTGAGAAGGTTTTTTCTGTTATTAATTTGAATAGGAAACTTTTAAAAGAACTGAACGTAGAGAAAAGAATGTGAGTTTTGTTAACTTCCTGTATAAAGTTTTGAAAAGAAAAAACAATGGCTTATGAAAGATGGTATTCACTCCTTTCTTAAATTTGTTGACACATGTTTATTTGTATTTTACTCAAATTTGAGATTGTTTCTGTATCTTTTCAGAGTCATTCTTCAGTTCTCACTGATGATGAAGGTGCAACAGCTCACTCTAAGAAAAGTGGAATTGAGAAACTAAGATCAGTTTATGCACAGAAAAAGGTTAAAGGATTACAGTTGTGCAAGAGCCCTGCCTCAGTTTGATGAAATTTTCTTCTAATATTCTTAATGTTTTTAAAAATGTTCAGGTGGCACTTAATGACATGGATAAAGGATTGCACAAAGCAAAGCAGAAAGAAATACGGAATATGGAACCTGAACAGGTATGTGAAACAATTATTAGTTTATTTTATGTAAATCTGCTTGTTTGTATTGTATGGTCTCTGTCATGCTTGAGCATGCTATGATTGCATCCTCTTCCTTATTCACTGAAGAAAATTCCTACTTTTTTATGAAACTTCCACTTTTAGGCTGTGGTGAAACCAAGGACCTCCACTTTATCCGCAGGTGACCACTTGTTATCAAGTAATTCTTCAATCAGAAGTAGCTACGAAACTGAACTGGAACAGGTAATAAAAGTTCAAATACAAAAAAAAAGTGCTTTCTTTCATACTGATGACATTTTCTTATATAGTTGTATGAAAGTCTGAGTAATAGTGTTTGCTGACTTCATTATGTTCTAATGCACCTCATCTCTAATTGATTTTTTAGTTCTTTTTTATTGTTGGGGGGTGGGGCAGGGGGTTTGGCGGGGGGTTTGATTAAGGACTATAGTTGGAGACTAGCCTAAGGATTTTATTTTCTAATTATACTTTTATCATCCATATGTGGACATTTACTAGAAAATAAATTTTTTGCTAATGATCTTCTACAAGCCGGGCATGTTGATTCTTTGTTTAAACTTCAACTGAGCACAAAAAAAATATTTTTCCTTGCAGTTTTTACTATGCTATTGAAACTTGCAATTCTGTAATGTAAACCATACATCTTTGCTTTCTTCCTGATGTGAGAACACAAATTTGTGAAATACTTAGTTTTAATATGGATTTACCAAGCTGAGTATCATAGACTCTTGGTTTTATTTTATTCTTTTGGCATTACGTGGGACCAGAGGTCCAACAAGCAGAAACAAGTACACTAGAACATTAGGTGAAATGAAATGAAATAGAATAAAATGGGGTAAAGTAAAATAAAGTTATCATTAATGGAAAAAAGATTTGTTCCATCCCATATTTCTGCTCTCCATTTGAAGAGGAAAAAGTAGAGGCCTATTAGATGGATTCCATTTCATCAAACGTTATTTCATTCCATCCTATTTTAAATCTTCCAAACAATGGAACCTAAAATCATTTCATTCTGTTCCATTTCAATCCATCACTCTCTGTCAATCCAAACATTCTAATTTTCCATGAATGTCAACAGCAAGGTTAGGCCACCTCATTGCATAACTTGGACTCTTTTGATCACTGAAATACTCTGTTTGCTGGTATAAGTTATTTGACAAAGAGAATCATGGTTTGCCTTTTCTTGGTTTAAAATTACAGTCAGAGAAGCGAAAACAAGAATTATTAGCTGAAATAGTGTATGAGGAGCAGAGAGGAAGAGAACTTTCTAAGATTGTTAATGAGTTGACTCCTGCTAAAGAGGACAATCACCTACAAAATCCAACAAGAACCAGGAAGGTGCTTATAATGATATTATAATTTAAACAGTATTAGTATTTCTTTAGGAAGGAATAGATGATGAATTAATTGTTTGATTTATTTAAGCAGTGTTTTTCATTTATTTTATTTTATTTTCTTGTCCAGAGAAGTAATGACAGAAGACGAGTGTCAATGCGCTTGACTGAGGAGGCTGAGAGATATATTGAGGATTTTATATCAAATGTTGAAGATACAGATATTTCATCACTTGATGGTGAAAGGAGTGATGCAAGTTCATCGATTGGAGGACTAATAAAACCAGAAAAAGTTAATAGTCCTCCAATCACTGTGCCTAGATCTCTTCCTGTTTTGATGGATGGGGTTACATTGCCATGGTTGCAATGGGAGACAAGTAATGATGCATCTCCTATGACAAGCCTGAACAAGGCACGTATGGCAGTCACCCCAAAAACTTCAAGTTCTACTCAGGTTATTAGTGTTTTTTCAAATTATTTTCATATAATGTGTTTGAGATTGGATAATTTGTGGGAGGAACATGACCATATGATAATAATATGATTGTTGTTTGACATTGAATTTAATATATTTCACCAGCTTTATTATACTTCTAAGAGAATAGCTCTGGAAAATTGGTATGATTCATTTCATCATCATCATTTTATTTGGACAAATACCCACATATGTTGCAAAATCTGGAGTTCCTGAATAGCAAAATTAAATTCAAGGGATCGGAAAGATAATTTACAAAATTGCCATTGATATGAGAAAACTTTAAACTATGCCAACAATCGTTGAGCCATATTTCAAGTATAGTTCTTATTATACACTTGGGTTGCTGAAATTTATTCGTGTCATAGGAAAACATCAAATTACAAGATCAAGGTAGCATTTCTATCAGCAGTCGTGGAAGCTGGAGCCCTGATTACCTTCAGGAGTATGTTGGAAAAGATGTATACAGTAAATTTGGAGAAAGTTCTTGTTACAAGGAGCAGTCATTATCAGCTAAATCCAAAGGATTGAGGTATGATATGGATGATTACCTTAAAGTTAAAAACAAGGAAGATTTGTTGATAGAGAGTTGGATGCAACGGCGGAGAATAAATTCAGGCAGTCTCCTATTGTGTAGCCTAAGATTATTTTAGACATGATATGTTTCTGAAGAATGGGCATTCCCTTCTTCTCCCCAGGTAAGAATTCTATGTACAGATAATTTCTATTTATCTAGTTATGTTTTCATATATAAGTTGTTGATGAACCATGAGCATAATGCACGGAAGCCTTATTTTTGGGATTAAAATGTGTTTGCGTAGTATATTTATGTATTGCCTGAAACGCAGCCCCGCGACTCAATACTGCTTGAGTATTTTATACCAAAGTTTGGATTATACTGCATTAGTATTTTTGAGCTTAGATTTAGATTGTGTAAATAAAAATGTTACTTTAACCTGGTCTATTCTTTAATTTTTATAACTTGTCACAGTTAGTTAGTGCATTTAATTCACTTCTAAATTTGATTGAAGGAGTTTATCTATAAAAAAATTTATTTAGGAAAAAAAACATATTGCCTTCAGTCGTGCTTGTTGTGGTAGTCTTTTGCTGGCAAATCATATCCATGTATTGATTGTTAAAATAATGTTACTAATAAATTTTAATATTTTTTGTTATAATCGGTTGGGTTATTTTTTGAAAGAGATTGAATTATATGTTAGTTTGTATTTTATGGGTTTTATTTATAATTATGTATATATTTGTCAGTTTAACAAACAATTTTATTAAATATTTATAATTTAATTAGTTTAATAATTTAAAGTTGCTAACTACTAACTTTGGATTACTTTCTAACTTCAGTTTTTACTGAGATTCTGTGCTATTTTTATTAAACATAATCTAATTAGAAAACACTTTTCCCCCAATTTTGAATAAAATGGAAATATATCTCTTTTATTTTTATGATATGATTTCTTACGTAATCAATAATTTTATAATAGAAAAGGAATAATAGAATACAAATTTTCATATTTTTAATTATTGTAAAACATTTTATTTTTATTTTTTTACTATTATTTTTATTTACCTAAGGATGATCTTTTTCTAATTCATCCATGCCATACCATTAGGGATAATAATTAACTCGTGAGAATAAATTCGTCTCTAATTTGATGGAGTTGATAGAGTCGAGTTTGAGTTTTTCTTATTTTAAGTTGGAGCGGAGATGAATGCAATCTTCATATTTTTATTATTTTATATTTAAATTTTAATTTTAATATGTGAATATTTTAAAAATATTTTTTTTTATTTTTCTATTATATATAAGGTCGCCTTTTTTATATTTTATTATTTTTACTTTTCTTTTACTCAATTTTTAATCTTTTGTTTTTCTTTAATCTTTTATATCAATTAATTCACTATATTATTATATTTCTCTTATCTTTTATTTTTCACATTTTCTTTATTTCTTCAATCATGTTTTTTTCAATCTTTTCAACTAATTTAATGAACACAGTTAATTTTTCTTTTTCTTTCTCTAAATATTTTATACGCATATTAATAATTAATTATGTTTCTAAATATTTTACACGTAGTAATTAATATTATTTTATTTATAATTTATTTTTGTTAGATTTTATTATGTTATATTTTTTTGTTTTTATTATTCTTATTTATCATATATTAAATTTTATCTTAATAAAATAATTATATTTTAAATGATTAAAAAAATTTGATAATTTAAATTTTTATTATTTTAAATTAATTAAATAATAATTATTTTATTAAATATATTTTTATAAATTATATATTTTATATTTTTAAATGATAATTTAAAAAAGAATTAATATATATAAATATATATAATAAAATATTTGAATATAATATTATAATAATAATAATAATATAAATGTTTGAATAATAATAATAATAATAATAATAATAATGTTATAAATATTTTATATCAATATAAAAATAGTTAAATATTTTTTATGTACTTATTTTAATATAAAATAATAAATTAAAAAATATATTTAATTAATAATAATTAAAAATTGTAAAATTATAAATATTTATTTATATATATATAATACATATAAATAATAAAATTAATTTATTATAAATATAATTAATTTTTTAAAAATAATGTAAGGACAGAACGGGAATGAAATTTTAAAAAATAATGTAGATCAAACGGGAGTAAGAAAGCCCGAAATCTTTCTAACCTCAATTATAATCGCAAGGGAGATTGAAACAGTAAAAAAAAAAGTCAGGGCAAGAATCCAGAGGCAAAATCCGCCCTCGCCATGCCTACATCTCCATTGTTTTATATAATTTTTATTTCTTTTCTTACTGGTTTTTTCATCATCGCCGTACTAATTCAACAAAACATTAATCCGTTGAGTTTTAGATCTGAAATTAATGATGCACCGTAAACTGACCTAAACAAAATGATGCACCGTAAACTGACCTAAACAAAGATATATTTTTAGAAGGTCAATTATGTTCAAGTAGTTAAATTAACGAAAAAATAGTGTCTTGAAATTTTGAAGTAAATTTGTATCGCATTTAGGCTTTATAAACTTTTTTTACAATAAAAAAACTCTTACAATTGAAAAATACAATTTTTTAAAATAAAGGAGGAACAAAATAATACAATTGAAAAATACAATTTTTTAAAATAACGGAGGAACAAAATAATACAATTTAAAAAAAAGTAAAAAAGAAAAGAAAAGAAAAGAAAATTGTAATGTTACCGTAAGGGGAAAGAACAAAAAAAACTTTATCCGCTGAAGCTCTACAAAAGCAAGGAAAGAAAGTTCCGTTGCAAAACACGCTGTGTCATTCCACTTCCAGCCATGCAAGTCCTGCAAACTTCTTATCTCTTCACTTTTCCTAAACCCCTAAACCCTTCCCCTCCTCAATTCCACCACCGTCCTCCGCCCTTTCTCCACCATCCTCCGCCTTTCCTCCAGCGCCTCCGCCCTCTCCCCGGCCCCTTCCTCGTCCCCAAATCCTTCCGCACGGAAGAGTTCCCGGTGGACGATAGCTTCCCCGAGAACTTCGGCCCCAACGACAAGGAATCCGAGGATGAAGCCCGGCGTCGCAACTGGATCGATCGCGGGTGGGCTCCGTGGGAGGAAATCCTCTCTCCGGAAGCGGATTTCGCGCGCAAGAGCCTCAACGAAGGCGAGGAAGTTCCCCTAAAAACCCCCGAAGCCATCGAAGCGTTCAAAATGCTGAGCCCTAGCTACCGCAAGAAGAAGAGGGAGGAGATGGGGCTGACGGAGGAGGAGTACTTCGCGAAGCAGTTCGAGATCAAGGGCGAGATTCCGGAGCCGCTCGTGACCACGTGGTCGGGGCCGCTCGTGGTGCGTCTCGTGCCGCCGCGCGACTGGCCACCGCGGGGGTGGAGCGTGGACCGGAAGGAGCTGGCGTTTATTCGAGAGGCGCATAAGATGCAGGCGAAGGTGACCTTGGAGGAGGTGGAGAGTGGAGTGAGGACTGACACGGATGACGTGTGCTTGGATAGGTATAAGGTGTTTCTGAAGCAGTATAAGGAGTGGGTGGAGGCTAACAAGGATAGATTGGAAGAGGAGTCTTATAAGGTTGCAATTTCACTTCAAACCATTGCTGAACTTTTTGCTGTTTTGATTGAGAGGACATCATCTTATTTCTTTTTCTGACTTTTTTTTTTCACAAAAATGTGCGGTTTGACTCCTTTAAAAGTGCTGATGAAGGTGAAGTAGCTTAAAAAGATAAAATGCAATAATAACCATTAGAAAATCACACTAGGCATTCTAATTAACTTTAGAGGTTGTTTTATATATATACACACAGATTTTGTGGAATGATTGAGAGATACTCTCAAGTATGTAATTTGGATTTCAATATCTGCGTCCCTTTGTTGGGGTGCATTTGTTGGGAAACATTTACCCCTTCATAGCGTGTTTTGATAACATACAAGATTCAATAAAATCCTAGAAAATCTATTGATAACCTGAAAAGTAGAAACAACTATTTGGTGCTGTACCTCCTCTGTGAAAAATCAATTGATTATTTCTCACCTGGAAGCTAATCCAAACACACTATTAATAAATCTCATTAGTATCTCAAGAATTAGTACGACTCTTAGTTAGAGAATACCCTGGGTTTATCCAAAGGAGTTTACTATATATGTATTTGATTTTACCGTAACTCTCAGGTATGGTGAATCTTTAAATTTCATTCTTTAACTTTACAGGAGGTAAATTTTAAAGTTTGCTCTATCGATACTAGGAAAAGTTTTGTAATTAAAATTGAAAGTGTTTTCTCAAAATAATAAATTCTTAAGATTTTGCTTTATTTCTTCTTTTGAATATGGTTTATGTTGATGAATGTGGTTGTGACAGCAAGACCAAGATTATTACCCTGGTAGAAGGAAAAGAGGGAAGGACTACAAGGAGGGCATGGTAGGATGATTTTGCAATTGTTCTTTCCTTTAATTGTGTTTGAAGCTTTAGAAAACTTGGTTCGAGTTCTTACTCTTTTCTTAACATTTTATGCAGTATGAGCTTCCGTTCTATTATCCTGGCCAAGTAAGTAAGCGGTTTCACTCATGTTTTTTTCATGTCTAGACTCTAGAAGGTAGAAACTTTATTTATGATATGTCTTGAGATTTCTATCGAGTATTAGCATTGTGTCTCCCCTCTTTTCCTGGCTCAGTGGTCACCCTATTTGGATAATTGTGTTTTAAATCCAATAGATAGATAATGATAATCCGATTTTTGTTTAACTTTGTTTCACCTTCACGCTTATATAAACAAAAGTTCAAACATACTTTTTTCTGTAATCTCTGTAACATAATTCATAATAAAAGGTAAATTTCATATGTTCTCTTTGATTACCTGGGACATTTTTGTATGCAGATTTGTGTTGGGAAGGTTACGATGTTGCATCTCTATCAAGGGGCATTTGTTGACATTGGCGGGGTACATGATGGGTAGCTATCAAAACTTGTGTTAGTCCTTTTAAGTATTCTTCGAATATTTTTTTTATAGTGGTACTTTCCTTCTTGTTTGGAATTTGCGGTACTACTCAGATGATAACAAAGTTACTTTCACTATCATAATCTTGCTAGTTGATTTTAGAATGTGGTAGGTTATTTCATGCATACATAATCAATCTCTCAGGGGACAAAAGAAACTACTGAATGCATTTTCTAGAATAAAAGCAGCTTCATGAGGATTTGTTGCACTGAAATGGCCATTGACAGAGGTAGCCAGGGACAGGAACATGTATTAAAAGATACTTCTTGAGATTAGTTAAATCTTTTGATTTTGGATCCATTCTTTTGGTAGAGAAAAAGGATTTATAGTTTAAATACGAGAGAAGTAATTGTTTAGTAGCTGGTTATTAAAAACATGCCAACAATATTCTATTTATAGTTTTAAACAATCCCCTTTAGTAAATCTTTAAAACTAATGTCTTCTTTATACTCAGCCATGAACTACTACATATTTTATTCCATTTCCCATAGCTGTATTGCCAGCACTAGTAACTTTGATGATTTTCTTTCACAGCAGTTTTAGTGTTCCTATTTGATGTTTAAATTTTTATGTGACTTTTTCTTCTGGAAGATTCATCTACCATGTTGTGTTCTAGGTGGGTTCCTATAAGGAGAAATGATTGGTTTTGGCTTCGCCATCACATAAAAGTGGGTATGCACGTCATTGTTGAAATTATGGTGAGTGTTTCAGTCGCTGTTTGAGAATTTCCCAAAAGTTATCACTAAATGTTCTTTTAATGCTATGATAGTACAACAATTGATATATTGGAGAAGAGTAATATTAAATAACACAGAAAACACAAAATACAGCAGAATTTGCTATCTCAATCAGGTTCCCATATCAAAGAGTTCCCGCAAATTACTAGAAGGCAGTATACACTCATCCCCCTATACATATATATATTAATACGTAACTTGCTACTAACTTTCTGCCCTAAACTGTCAGCATGACAATCACTATTCAACTTACGTAACTGATACTACTTTCGGCCTATGTATTATTATTTTATGAAGCTTTTACCTTATAAAGAACAATCACCGAATTGCAGTCTCTTTCAATTCATTGGTAAGATGCGGTTATACAAATCAGGCAGTAGAATATTTGTAATTATAGGTAGTAATTATTTGTAAATGCTCTGATTATTTATAAAACTAATATCAATGAACAAAGTCACAAAAGTCATTTTCCTGATAAGTCAATACTACATTTTTTTGTTCATACTGTTTTACTTAAGTTTTGCAATAGAAACTTTAGCTGAATATGTATTATGCTATGTACAATTTCTCTCTCAAGTGCACTTGCTGCCTCTTTGGGGGAGGGAGGGAACTTAGAATGGAATTTCTGGTTCGTGGCCTGTACAGCTGGGGTAAGACCCCTCCAATCATCAGAGGCGTTGTACCAAGTTTTTAGCCTAAGAAGTTATAGCTGAATTTACAGTTCACCATCATTGGCTCAAGACAGAAACCATGAACTGAGGACCCAACCTCAAGCCTATCCACCATGTGACTGTTTTAAGGACCAAACTTGGGCACGCCATGAACTCGTGTAGTTTGTGAAGCATTAGGCACAATCCTTAGTGGTTGCTGGTTTTGTTTTTCAATCTATTTTTAGTACTAAGCTATGGAAAATATCTTGCTTCAGAGTTTGCATTAATACACCATTGATATGACTTTAACCTTGCCAATGGTTTATGTTACTGACGTTTTTTCTTGTGTATCATATGTTCAATATTTCTGCATCTGTATCCAAAAATTGCATGCTGATCAAATTTGAATATCAAATAGAATTTAATCGCTATGGTGTTACATTCCATGTTTTCTGTGTTTAAACATAAATAGATTTCCTTTACCATTTGTTCACAGATTCGCATTTTGTTTTGCAGGCAAAGCGAGATCCTTATCGCTTCCGCTTTCCTATTGAACTTCGTTTTGTTGATCCAAATGTGGATCATCTAATGTATGCTTACATGTTTTTGGCATTCAATGTTCTGTAACTCGTTCTTAATGCATAGTTTAATCTTTATTAGCTTGAAACCGTAAATTTAATATTTGCTTCATTTTCAACTTCAGTTTTCACAAATTTGACTTCCCACCAATATTTCATCGTGATGAAGATACCAATGAAGATGAATTACGGGTTTGCACACCTTCCCCTCTGTTATACCAAACCACCCCAATCTTGTTGCATTATAAAAGTTATTCTGCACTCATGGAACACAATAACTTTGCTGTGATTTCTTTCATGCTCACAATTTTTGGAAAAGTATTCAAATGTATTTTTCACTGTCTAATTTTATTTGATTCAAGATATTTTCATAAGGTTTGGTTCAGGCGAAGTATTTGTCTCTATGATTCTTTATTACAATCAAGCAGACTCAATGCTAATATTTAGATGTATGATGTACAATATCAAGGATTCTATAACACTAAATTTTAATATAATATATTAGGCCAGATTTCTCAGTTGGAAACTTTTGTATTACATTGATAATTTCGAAAGAGTGGGTAACAAAGGGTTAATTTTTGCAAAGCATTAGTGCCTTTTCAATGGAAAATATTAAACATTTAATGAGCTTCAACTCCCCCCGGAGTTCATGTTTTGAACCTGTCAAAATGTGGCTTGTTTTTAAAAGTGTTATTATGATAGTTATGTTCTTGATTTAAGATTTTAAAATTTGTAGCGTGATTGTGGAAGACCTCCTGTTCCTAGAAAAGATTTGAAAGACAAGCCAGAGGAAGAACCTCTATTGTCTAATCATCCATACGTTGATAAGGTATATTTTCTCATAATTCATCTCTTTAGTAGTTGGAAGAAACATTTGTGGTGGGCTATTTAGCTCCTGCATTGCATGCTTCTCTGTTTAACCAAATTATACATCAATGATGGTCCAGGTCATGGCAACTTTCTCTTTTGGAATTGATGTCTATAAGCAGACATTGGTTCCAAATCCCTTCTGTGAGCGTTGCTTTGTTTTTAGCTTTAAACTGGCTCATCCTCATGTTTAATTTGTTAAAGGAACCTACGCAGGATCCTATTCATACTTACATAAATGTGATGCCAAAAATAAAAATCTGCCTTTTTCGTATCCACCCTTTGCTTTGCCTAAGAACCTCAACGGGTGGATGTTCAGTTGAATCTTCCATAAACAATAGTCATAAATAAAAACTATTGTTACTATCGTCTCATAATTAAATCAAATTCATGGTTGATCATATCGTTAAAATGTCAAGAAAAGGAACAACCTCTTATTGAAGAACAAGCATTGAATTAAAGATCTAGTCAAATTTTGAAGAGATTCAGTTGAAATCATCGTCCCCCACATTAAAGAGTTAATTAGGCATGGAGAGAAAGAAAATGAAAAAAAAAAAAAAAATGAGATCAGGAAAAACTCCCCATATGCTTGGATGAACTAAGGCCTAATGCACATCAAGGAACCTTGTCCTTGCTCCAAAGATCCCAATTTGTTCCTGACCTCGAAACTCCAGCAAAGAGTGTATGAAAATCTTTTCTAAATGTATTCATATTATCAGTGCTAACCTT
The DNA here is from genome assembly GCA_963425845.1 of Sphenostylis stenocarpa. Taxonomy (NCBI): domain Eukaryota; kingdom Viridiplantae; phylum Streptophyta; class Magnoliopsida; order Fabales; family Fabaceae; genus Sphenostylis; species Sphenostylis stenocarpa. The sequence goes on from OY731406.1 coordinate 42,847,322, forward strand.
ACTACACTCAAATTTTCACACCTGAGAAAAAACTCAAAATCCTACAACCAGCATGGTCACTTCAATTTTGAGTGTGTATACATGCAGTGTTGCAACATTAATTTTTGGGTATTGCAATGTTGGCTTGGCAGCTTAATGTTTTCAGCTACAGTGTCCTTTTCTTCTAACATGTGCTTTCCAAGGATGTTTTCAATTCTAGGATCAATTAGTCCCCAAAGGAACTTGGTGTCACTTGAGTTCTGCCTCTTATATAACATAATAGCTATGTTTGAGTTGAACAACATTCAGACCACTAAATTGTGTGCTGATTAAACTTAACTATAAACTAAGACTTGTGGCATGAGCCTTCTTCAGTATATGACTTGGCATACTTTGAATTGTAAATTGATCATAGCCGTGTCTTGTATTCTTGTTTATTGGAATTATTTTTCATCACTATCTTTATTTTGCAGTTATGGCAAATTAATGTCGCTGAGCAACTGATGGTGGATGATATGGCAATTAATCCTGATAAATATAAAGGCAAAAAGCCTTCAGATTTGGTTGATGAAGAAGATTTTGATGAACAAAATGATGTTGAGTATACCAAAGTTAAATATAATAATACATTAATACCAAAAACTATTCTGGTGAGGGTACTATTCTTATAAATTTGCATTTATATGGTTGCGAATTTGTTTGAAGTATTTTTTTTAACACTTTTGCAGAAAACAAGTGTCCATGAACTTGATTTAGAGGCTGCACTTGCTGAGCGTGAGGTCAGCTTTTCTTTTTGCTAAAAGTTTTTTCTATGCGATTGTTGGTAATGCACATTAAGATGGTTAGAAGGGGCCACCTTTTGCCAGGGGAAATGCCTTTAATTTTGTTCAACAAAATGAAAGTCATCCTAAAATTGTTCACTGAATACTCACATTTACATCCTTTGATTTATCAAAATTTTCTCCTTCCCATATGGGTGCACCTTTTCCTTCAAGTTTTGTCAGATTTGCTTGGTGCTCTGATCTCATGTCCATTGACCAAAATGTAAACAGATATGGCTAAAAATTTATTGGTATTCAGACAGATTTATTTTTCTATTAACCTTTTGACCAGTAAGATCATAGTTCAATCTGTGAAAAATAATTTTACCATATGGACAATCATAATTTTTATTTTTGTATTTTGTCATGGGAGTAGTTTTCCTTTTTCCAAAATCTGATATGTTACCTTTTTGGTACACAGCACCTTGTTAAATTAGGGAAAGAAGCAGCGGAGAGAGGTGAAAAATACAAAATTAAAAAGCTGAGGCGCAATATTGAGATGGATGAGTATGACTACATGCATTGGCGTAGATCATTTGAGGAAAGAGAAGCATTGATAAGAGACATAAGCTGGTAGTATGATGTTGATATTCATCAACATAATTCCTTCCTTGTTATGATGCGTTGATTTTTAACTACTATTTCTCCCTTCTGCAGTCGCAAAGCACTTGGTCTGCCATTGGAAGAGCCAGGAAGGTATATGGATGCTAGTTTTTTTGACAAAGACAAATATGATCCTACAAGTCCACTGTACCGTTATGACTACTGGGGGGAACCTAAGAATTCAGAGAAGAGCATTCAAGAGCGAATGACAGATATTCATAACAAAAAAATTGTGGGCAAGGCTGATGTTTGGTATGGAATGTCGTACGATGATTGCGTCAAGGAACAAATGGAAAGTGAAGCCCAGTCAAAAGAACAGGAAGGCAAAGATGAGGATGATCAAAGTGATGAAGATGAGAGTGAGGACGAGGACTATTTTGACTTCAGTGTTTTGAACAGTCTCGATAGTAACTTGTCAGATCAACCTCATGTTAATGGCACCGAGTCTTCTACAGTATCAGGTGAAGGCATGTTTGAGGATTGATGTATAAATTAGAATGTACAGTTAGTCTGAGAATGTGCATAAATTTTGGCAGTAACGGCAATCCAATTTATTTGCGATTTCTAACACGATATATTCTTGCAAACCTTGTTTTTGATAACCGAGCATAGGCCCTCCTCACCCAATTTCAGATCAAATTAATAATTTCGTTTTAATGATGTACAAATGTAATTTTGCAAATCCAGAAAACCAAAGACAGCTCATATCATTTTAGACGATTAAACTCGGTATAAGGCACACCACTAAACTGGATCAAAAGGAAAAAATAAATAGAAAGAATTGATTTTATCCTGGCTCTAAAATATTTTACATTGTCAGATGCTAAACTAAATGGAAGAAGTGTCAGACCAAGAACTCGTTACAAATGAGTTCATTTTTACAAGCAAAATTGGACATCCTGATTGATACAAATTTTCCATCCAAGATATCAAAGCCCTTTAATAAATGGGGGGCTGCCAGCTTGCTATCCACATTTTCAGAAATCATTTCCCTTAAAACCAAAATTAATCAGAAAGAAGCAAAACCAAATCCAATATTCACTCCTTTGCTATAAGTTTTCGCTATCCCATCTTCAAACTTAGGTGTGAACTAGCATCAGACCATACAAATAGTGATTATATTCTGCACCCATAGCCACAAAAAGCAGCATCCCTTAGTCCATCAACTGCTCCCAAGAACCACCCTTTTTATATATTTCCCAAAATAATATCACAATCAAAATCAATGGGAACAAATCAGTCAATCTCTCCTTCTTCCACATCATTTGAGGGTCCTGCAGCACCACAAGAAGGTAGTTCCTCCTCATCCTCATCTTCATCCTTTATATACAATCCTAGCTGTTCTAAGGGATTTCCCTGCAGCTTGATCCTACCCAATCCATTTTGAGGTAGATCTGCGCTTATCTCCTCTTTGAAACTTGGCAGAGGTTCATCATGTACAGCACTAAGCATCTCAAGATCTTCCAAAAATTGACTGCTCTCGTTGATATCAACAGTTTTCTCCATCTGCAAACAGAAAGATTCAGTGTAACATAAATGGAATCTGAATTTGCATCTTAACATACTTTCCTTACTAATGTTACCTTTTGCAATGCTTGACGAGCTGCTTCTCTTTCCAGTTCCCTTTTCCTCTTGGCTTCAGCTGCAGCTACTGCTTCAGCTTTCCTCCGAGCTTCTTCTGCAGCCTTTGCCTCTGCCTGCAACCGGGCTTTCTCTAATGCACCAAACAAAAAAATTGGAAATTTCAGTTGAATCTTGAAACAAGGGGCAGTATTTTGACGGGAATTTTGATCTTATATAACAAATATTACAATCCCTCAGATTTAAAATAACAAACACACCTTCTTTCTGCCTCCTTTCAAGATCTTCTCGCTCTATCCTAAGTTTTTCAGGATCCCGCTTGTCATCCTGAGATCATGACAGAGTTAAAATACCAGACATAAAATCTTGCAAAAATGCAGGCAATCGATATGATGGTAAATTGGAAATTACTAGATTTGTTGATACCCTAGAAGTCACAGATCTACTCTATGGGAGGGAAGAGGGAAAAACTTAAATGATTTCGAGGTTTTTCAAATGTCTCAATTTCACCCAATAGACCTGTTCTACTCATGGGAAGAATTAAAATTGAAATCAACATGTTACCCCCTTAACAAACCTTTTCAAGGGCTTTCTCCTGAGCTTTAAGAATGGTGTCAGCAAATCGGCTCCTTAATAAAGCTGCACGGTAGAGCTTTTCGGGAGAGACTTGCCTCTTAGATGCAGCACTCTCCCCTAAAATGTTACAGCATGAACGGTGAGATCATACCCTCAAAACAAACAGCAGACAGGTTTCTTCAATTTTTCAGGCTTACCCTCTTGATGACTTTCTGGTTCTGAAGTAACAAGCTTACTCTGGGAAGACTGCTCAACTTGGCCTCCCACATTTGTTGAATCTAGAAAAAGAGATAATGAGCTTAGAAGGCAACACTGGCTGAGGCGTCCTCATAAAAAATAATGCCAACAAACCATAATATGGACATCATTACTGACATCAACTTTTGGTACTCACCCTTTTCAGTTTCTGAATTACCACGATCCCCTTTATTTTGATCTAAGGTCAAGCCAGATCCTACATTTTCCTGCATTACATAGCCTTTTGTGAGCAAAGATACCGGTCAAACCACTAGCCTGTTAATTTTTATCAGAATACGGCATTTAATAATGTATTTGAATTACCTTGGTAGCACTAAGATGTTCTGATGTCTTAGCCATATCCAACTCACTACCAGATGAACTACCTGAGTCTGAATCTGAAACACCACAAATTGCACTAGTCATTTGCATGTACTGTCAGGAACAAATTATGTAAACATAAAGAATTCATATATATAAGTGATTAATTTTGCTAGGATCGTGAGCAAAATAAGCAGAGTTGCCAGTATCCACTGAATTTAGAAGTCGAGTGAAAGAAAAACATATCCTGAAAAGTGTCAAAAGTATGCACTAACACGAACCACTGGATGAAGAGCCAGATTCACTACTAGAGCTGCTTGAACTACTGCATTTACTGTTTCGATTAGTACCATCTTTTTCAATCTCTAATGGAGGATAAATTGAAATAGGAGGATCATTTCCACCAACAATGTCCACATCCTCCTCGACCTGTTCATTGCCTGCATTTGCAGTGAGAAATAAAAGACCATACTTGTTGTCAATTATTTATATAACAAGGGCACAAAAAAAATATCAGCATAGCAAACAGAATATACCTTTGCAAGGTTGCACTGGTGAATTACTGAACCCTGATTCATTCAGAAGCTGCATAAAAATCAAACAAGTAAAAAATTATCAAAATGGTATCCACACCCTACATGCCTCATAGACATACACACCATATATGCTTCATAGACATCTCACATAATAATAGTTTAGTGTACACACATTAATAATCAAGCAATCAACTATCTTGTGTAAGATTCTTAACACACTACATGGAATTTTTTAATGTCAAATTTTTATCAATCCAATTGTTAGATTGAATGTTATCACAAGGCAAGGCATGATCCAATAACTTAATAGAATTTGCAATTAGTTTATCTTCCCTTTGTTGACGTATTATAAGCTTTTAAACAAATTTCCAGAACAACTATTCAATGAATAACGTAATTAAGAATATATAATTTATATCACAAATATATCATATAAGCTGGACAAATGTATTAGTTACACAGAGAGGGAGGGTGAGAGACCTCCATTTCACATTGTCCAGCTTTTGCCTGGGATCTTTGCTTCTCCAGCAAATAATCATCAAGAAGCTTCCGCAGTTTGAATAGGGTATCATCACTAAGAGCATCTATATCAATCTCAATTTCATCATCATTGGTTTGCCCTGCATTATAACTTTGCTCCCTCAAGAAATCAACAATAGCATCAGGCAGCTCTCCAAGCATGGCCTCCAACTCCACACTCAATTTATGCTTCTCCTCTACAGTCATTACTTTTTTAAGAGGCTCAGGCTTGACATTATTTGGCATTATTTTCTTCTTTTTAGTGGGAAGAACTCGGTCAGAAATTTCTGTTTCCACACGAGTAGGTCTTGAAGGCTCAGACGGGACACAATCAATAACAGGAATTTTCTTTTCTATGGCCTTCCATCTCGATTCAAAAATTTTAGTAAGGGTATCTGCCATGAGGTGTACATCATTGCCAGGTGGATTATAAGTCATTGCATTTGAGAAAGTCAGCCTCACATCAGCAGCAAAATCCATGAGATTTGAGTATTCACCAGAGGTTATTCTCCTCTTCACAGTACCCAAGTCCATTGGATGTTTGATGACATTGAAATAATCAGGAATGTTCAATTTAACAACATCAACTGGTGTGTTAAAAACCCAACCAAACTGATGAGTCATCAATCGGTTAAGTAATGCCTCACAAGGTTTCATGAAGGCAGCATGTGAAGTCACTGGTGCAGCAGGTTTTACAAATTCAGAGCGCCCAGATATACTTTTCTTTGTCTTGGGACCACTATTTCCCGGTAAGGGCCTTTTCTTACCATGTGGCACCGATACATCCATAGTCATATGCTGGCTATCCAGCTTAGGCCTCTTTTGCCCTGCACTGCAGCTCCTAATGTCACTGGAGGGTGATAATCCAACAACATTTGAGTTCATACTATCAACTTTCTTCTGAAATTCCTTTACCTGTTCAAGTTCCCATGTCAACCTAGTTTTCAAATCCTTTCTCTCAAAACTCGACATCCTTGACAGAGAGAAAAGTTGAAAAGGTACATCAAAACTACCATAACCACCGCTGTTCAAACCAGGACATTTCCTCTTAGGTGCACAAGAATCTGCTGATGCCGTCAGCTCCGTATCAACCCTTCCCAAACTACCCAACCCTTCCGATTCACCCATAGTCTCAACAGCATGCCGAAAATCAGGCACAAAACCAGTAGCATAGGCTTTGGAGTATTTCCTAGACTTCCCCATATTCTGTGAATGAGAGTACTTTCGGGATTCCTTTTGTCCAGCAAACTCTATAGGTACAGTTGGTGCCATAAGATAAACCTCCAACAACTGCACATATCAACGCCGCAACAAAGTTCACTCCCACACAACAATCTCTGAAGAAACTCCCAATACCACGAAGCACAAATCAAGCCTTATCCTCCAAATTTTAAAGCAAAATATCATAAAACCCAGTGACGGGTGTACTTCTCTCATACCCTATGGGCTTATTTCAGTTTGTCCGTTTCCCAATTTCCTTCCAATAAAAAATGTCGAAAGACACACGAGCTTTTCCGTTTTCAGGCCGAAATACCAAATCGTGGCTTAATCAGATGCAAGATTACTCAATATCCCTATTTCGCACAGCCAAATGAGCAATGACACGCTCATTATTTAAAATGAAGCAGAGACAAAAAATGAAAGAATCGCGAAAAAGGAAAGGAAAAGGCGAAAAGAATAACGGAAGCATAAACCCTAGATCTCGAGAATGAGCGATGGAAGATGAAAAGAAAAACGTTCGAAACCCTAAGGAGAATCCAATTGAGAACCTGGCTGTGTACAGCGTGACCTCGCAAATGCAATGTGCCTCAAACCCTAAGAGCGATGCCTCTCCATTGCACACGCTCACCACCTTCTCAACTCACCGCAACAAAGAAAGAGACACCAAATTGCGAATTGCAAACGCAGCGAACCCAAAAGGGTTAGATCGCTCTCTCCTCTTTCTACTTAAAGACTCCTTTCATTTCCACATTCCTTCATCCCACGGCTCATATTCCATCATCTCCTCCTTCTTAATCGTACGGTCACTGATGCTTTTCCTCCTTCCTATGTGCATATCAAATACATAGTATTATTCAATCCAATCTTTCTTTTTTCTTTTCCTTTTTTTTGTGATTATAATAATTGAAAATTTATGATGGGTAATAAAATTCTGATTCAATATTAACATATTCTTTAAAACATATTCAAAGAAATTATTATCAGATAAATATTACGATTTTCACTATCAAACTAATAAAACTAGCTAGTATATATTTTCATTCAAAATAATTATAAATACTATATTATTGTTCCAAGACAAAAAAATATTAATTAATTATAAATATATAGTTAATTAATTTGTATAATATAATAAATATATTATTTAATTGAATTATTATCTGAAAATATCTTAATTTGACATATCTTTTATCTTATTTCTTATCCTAGTTAGTATTCTTTTTATATTAAACTATTTGAAGTTACTAATAAAAATCACGAACAGAGAATATACGAGATTTAAAAGTAATGAATTATATTCATCAACTACCATTATATTCGTAGAGATTAATCTTCAAATTGAAAATAATTTATTATTAAATATTATAATAAAAATTAAAAATATATTTTTTATATATTTTAAAAAATATATATTAAATAATGCTGATTGATCATTTCTTTATTATCTTATTACATATTATTTTATTATCTTTTATTTCTTATGATATTATATATTAATTATTAAATTGTATTTCATCACTTAATATCAAAACATTATCTTTTTAGTATGAAAATATCTTTTACAGTAATATAACACACGTGACGCATCTTAAATTTGTCAATGAGTTATACTGACTTGTCCAAACATGCGTATAGTGGAGAAAAAAAAACATGAAGTACTAATTATAATTTAGTTTATGATAATTTCTATTATGGCCTTCATATACTTCAATGTTACACTAATTCACTAGTAAAAACAGAAATAAACATTTATTTAAAAATGTTCATATGTACACTAAGATCTTTATGAAAAGGACAAAAGTAATTTTTTCATAATTTATTTTCTAGCTAAGTGCCAGTGAGAACTTAGCATTCAATAACTTATTATAGCAGTTATGATACATGAGAAAAAAAATTAATTTTGATATTTATCCTAATATGTCTAAGTATTTTATTCCTTCTATAATTGAAATGACGTGAATTATTTTAATCTTTCTAGTAAAATGATTAAGAAGATAGTAAATTATGATTGTGTTTTGTTACCTTAATTATAAAGTATAATTCTTTAATATTTAAATATCTTTTGACATAATAAAAGGATAGAGAATTACTACGCAGAATGTCTTGTGCGAATACTTGTCCCTATCTTGGTCCCTGGTCAAGTCTTTTTCCAGGTTGTTGGAACGTTTCGTGCACACTGTGGATCAATCAAGTTTTTCGCATTAGAGATCAGAGGAATATATATATATATATATATATATATATATATATATATATATATATATATATATATATATATATATATATATATATATATATATATATATATAATTATTAACTACTATATTTTTTTCTTTCACAACAAATATAATAATAAATATAACTTTTATTTATTTTTACAATTTCTCATTTACATATTTTTCTCTCTCATCTTTTTATTTTTATATTTTCCTCATTCATCTTATCACTTTCTTCCTTTTAACTTTTCTCACTCACATTTTTTTTTCTCGTCTTTTTGTCTCTATAGTTTTTCTTCTATATGATAAAAATTGTATTTTTTTTCCTTTAATTCTTTCTCTTTTGTTAAATATTAAAAACCAATAAATAGAAGTTAAAAAATAAAAAAATATTCTACGAAGAATCAAAGTAAGCAAATTTTCTTATTATGTATATTATTTATTATAAATTAGTTGGTCATTTGATGATGTTTTATCTCGATATCGATCTGAAGAAAAAAGTTAATATTTAAAGATGTTTAAGCAAAAAGTATAGACTCATTGTTTAAGAAAAAATAAAATAAAAGATAATATAATAAATTTTATCTTACAAAATTAAATTTAACGAATAATGTTGGAATTATTGTCAAGCAACCTACAATATAAATTAGATGAGATAATTGTTTATTTTTATGATATAAAATATTATCAAACATAATTTTAAAATATTGTACCTCTTATATATTTGTTTTAGGTTGGTGTTAAATACTGGTAAATGATTATAATTTTTAATGATTTTATATAATATATTTATTTTTATACCATGATTAATTAGAATGTACATATATTAACTAATTTGATTCCCTTTATTTTAATTTTTTATTTTGTCTATGTTACATATGGATGTTGTGGGTATTATTATCACTTTTAAAACTCACATGAAGGAGATAAACAACATACTTGACTAATGATAATCAATAAGGTCGGGCTTGGAGAAGGTAAATTGTATTCGTCAAGAGGTTAGTAAATTGGAATGGGTCAAGTCATATTAAATTGTATTGAAATGATCAAAGTTAGATCAAGATGAATTGGATTATGTCTAGTCAAATTAGGTCATGTTGTGTCATAACAGAATAAGACAAACAAAAATAAGATAAGTTGGATCAGATTAAGATAAGATGCATCGAGTTAAGAGAGTCAAATCAAAATGAATTAGGTTAGGCTAAGATAAGTCAAATTAAGATAGGTTATGGTAGGTCAAACGTACTTTGGGTAGTTAGATCAAACATGATTAAGGAGGTTGGATTAGGTTAAGATATGTTAAATTAAGATGAGTTAGATTGGGGTCAAGATGAATTAGGTTAGGTTAATACACGATGATTATATTGAGAGCAATCATGTTAAAATGATTTAACTATGTTAGAACGTTTTAAATTGGTTCAAATTAGGTCAAGATGGGTCAAACATAAATGGGTTAGACTATGTTTATTTAGATCAAGTTAGGTTCATCCATGTTAAAACGAGTCAATATGAGTGAAAAATATCTCCATTAAAAATAAGTCAAATAAAAAATAAATAGAGACGACATTAATTTAAAAAAAGATAGAAAATTTTAAATTCTTACTTTTTAAGTAGAATTTGAAATTCTTTTATTTTTAGTAATCAAAATACTCTCATTAAATTTTAAAATTTCAATTATTTTTCATATTCTCAATCCAAATAACCAATTTTGTCATAAAATATTTTAAATGTTCCATTAAAATGAATTAGATAGGTAAATAACTAATCTTGTTCTTTTGTTTATTTTATTATCATGGACTCTTTTCTCTTCATTAATACTAATTCAAGATACTACATTATTGTGTCATGTAACCTATATTAGGAATTAAGATATCTACTATAAAAATAAATTAATTAAAATTCTTTTAGTTTAAATGCTAAGAAACCCTTTTAATATGGGTTCTTTTCCAAAAATTAGAAAAATAATACATGATAAGAAACCCTTATGCATTTCTTCTCTACCTTAATCTAATTAACTCACAACAACCCTTAATCACCTTAATCAACTATACTTCACAATATTTTTCTCACTCAATTATATCTCTGAAGCCTTGTTGCAAATTTCACCATTCCTCATTGATTGTCTTTTGCTTCTTCAGTCATTCAATTTCCTGAATCAAAGCCCATAAATTGGTACAGAATATCTCTCAAGAGATAATACCATTACATTGAAGAGAAAAAGAGAGGGTAGATAATTGAGGAAAGAGTTAGAAAAAATGAGTTTCTGAGTAGAAAAAAAAAAAAAGACAGATAGGAGAGGTACAAAAAAGACTGAGAAGAGAAGAAAAGGGCTAAAAAGAGAAAGAGAGTGGGGACTGATAAGGAAAAATAGGAAGAAATTGTATGAAGAAGAAAACAGATCAGAATCTCAAAGAAAAAAATAAGAGCAAAATTGAAATTGCAATTTGGTAACACCTTTAACACTCTCTTCTTCCTTTATTATAACTATTGCATGTATTTTCCTGAAAAATATTTTCAAATCAAAATAGGTTTTGTTAATTGGATTTCATATTGATTTTATATGAGTCAATCTCTCTTTTACTAAAGTTTTATTTCCAACAAAAATAAGTTTTAGACATCACCATGAAATGATCCACTTTACTCTATCAAGCTTATATCAGTTTGTATGTACCAAAGCCTATCACATTAATGTGGCTGCAGTTCTGTGAATGTTTGAATATCTTCTGTGTAGAGAATAACTGAAAAAAAAAAATTCTCATAATAATTGTTGTGGTTGCATGCATGAAAATATTTTCATCAAGTTTAAACCTTGTTAGTTTTTCTTTTTATATTTTTATTTTTTCTATTTGTTGTACTGAAATAATGTTTTTCATTGTTTTTTCCTTTGAGCAGAAATGCTTCTATCTTTCTTTCATTTTAGTCGTATTCATAGATTCTTACTTGTTTTTTTAGATAAAGTTGATTATTAAAACTTAAATGAATTTTTCTCTTATTTCATTATTATTTTTTTCAAAAGTATGATATTTGAGTTTATTAGCTACAATAATAATTTAAAAAAATTGATTATATAAAATTAATTAAAAATATTGATATTAAATAAGACCATGTGAAAATACATAATAAACTAAAAATGATAAAAGATATTTTATTATTATTTTAATAATAATAATAATAATAATAATAATAATTTATTTTTTACATAATTATAGTGAGAACTTTTCATCTTACAACTATTTAATTTATGAAAATTAAGTTTTAATTATAAAATTTAAAAATTAACTTTTATGGCTTTTCTATAAACACTAACAAATAAGAATTTACTATACAAAGAATTATTTAGATGTGGCATCATTTTAATTTTAATTTTAAAATATGTAAATTGGGACAACTTGTCATATTGAATTTTTATCTAAATTCAAATGCACAAAATTGAATATAACAATAATTTTAAACAAATTCATCATAATTATAAATATATCAAATTTTATGATATTTGAAGGTATGTAATAAATTAATTAGATGTTACATCTTTTTAATCTTTGTGATTTAAAGATACATGTTAAGATCATGTTTAGTTTTAAGGTAATGTTTGGTTAAGCAGACAGCAAAGAAAGAAATATATTAAAAGTTGGAAAATTGATGTAAAAGTTTTGATATTTAAAAAAATAATTCTCCCTTCTTTTTTGAAAAAAAAAAAGTCACCGAAGCACAATATAATCGATTATTTAAAATATAATAATAGATTATGTAATAATTTTTATTTTAAAATATTAAAAAATAATTATAATAAATAATTAATCTATATATATAAATTTATTTTTAATATTTATTTATTTATTATTTTTAATCTATTAAATTAATTATATCATTAACAAACTTTCATAAAATTTCTTTTTTATTTTTCACTATTTTTTTAATCCAAATAACTCCCCTTTTATTTTATTTTATTTTTCCCTTTTAAATCTACTTATTTCAACTCAGTGAGAATCTTCCATTCAAACTAAAGCTAAAAGTATCTTCTCTAAATTAATAATTTGTTACAATGATAACAATAAAAAAAATTGTAATAAGTTGACCTAGACATACATTTTTGTCAATTCTAATTTTAAGATATATGAACTATAATAGTTTAAAAATATAGAAATTATTACGGTTGAACTAAAAAAATTAATATTAATATTTTTTAATAATTATTTTCACAGTAATATAAAATAACTATATAATGAGTATATTAATAATTATTATTTAAACTAACTTTAAATTAAGTGAGATAACTATTTTAAAATATAAATTATATGTTTAACTAATTATGAGTAAATCATATTTAGAATGGACTTTATAGGATGTTAACACATTATTTTTAGTGGGATCAACTCTCGACCTCAATCAAAATTTGATTGTGTAAATCACAAATTTTTAATAGTTTTTCTTGATAAATATTGGTGCAACTCTACTTTTATTTTTATTATATTTATTTTTTATTGTTACGCTTTGAAGGTGCTTTGAAAGTGTTGTTATATATATATATATATATATATATATATATATATATATATATATATATATATATATATATATTATATGGTTAACTTGTGTCTATTTATTGAGAATCTCTCAACTTCTAGTCCCGTTGCAAATAGTCAATAATGATTTGTTGGTGATAAACTCACTAGAGTACAATTGGAATAAGTGAAAAATTTCAAATTCGGATCTTTGTGTCAAAAAGCTTTTTAATAGAGGTTTTAAGTAAGAGAGTATTGTTAAGTTGAACGATAATATAAATAAGGTCACTATGAAGATACTTATGGTTAAGAATGTTTTTACTCGAGGGGTAAGTGTACCAATATGAATGAGAATCACATTGAGTAGAAATAAAAAAGTTAAGTAACTTAATCTAATGTCTTTTAAGGTTTTGAGTTGTAGGTAGTATCATATTAATATAGTTGATTCGTGTCTCATTTGTTGGTGTTTAGCCCTTTACAAATATCTAACCACTAGTGCAAAAAGGGGCTTTTACGTCAGGTATTTTGGGCTTTTTACGTCATATTTAAGACTGACGTTAAAACGGGAGACATAAATTTACGTCGGACCCCTTAGCCCGATATAAATTTACGTCAATTATCGAGACTCGACGTTAATTTACGTTGCATATACTACTAAACAGACGTAAAAAGTTTCAAAATTAAAAAAAAAAAAAGCAAATTTACGTCGCATATTGGTATACGTGACGTAAATTTACGTCACGTATACTAATATGCGACGTAAATTTGCTCCTTTTTTTTAAATTGGGTTTATTTTGTCTTACAACTAAAACCTGCAAATATATATTATAACCAAACAATCCAGAGGTTCAAGTTTCTTTAGCTAGTAAATTAAAAATATAATATTATATATAATTCAAACTACATAATAAAACAATAACCTACAAACTAAAATCTATTACAAACTAAAAGTTAGTACAAACTAAGCTACCTAAACTACATAATACACACAATATAATATGAACAATAACCTAAAAAATTAAGTACTAGAATTGTTGAACGAAAAACCTTGCCCCTTGTTCTCTAATTTGTGTAATATCATATTCCGACAATGGAGATGGATCTTGAAATATCTCGAAACATTAATTTGACTCTTGTAAACATGCAACATGCATAAAGTTAAATAAACTTGACTAATGTTAAAAGCAATTACCTCCAGTCCAAGAATCAATTATACCCGCACAAACTATGACTCTCATCCAATACATAACATAGTAATCACATTCAAATGAGTCTGTTTGCTTATTACATTCGAAATGATGAATAAAACATAATGTTATTTTCAAAATTTAAATACAAACAATAATTATGGTATTCACTTATATAAATAAGTTTCTAACCTTAGGATAAATGAACTGCAAAGTCTTTGTTCTGGGTTTTCCACTTAGAACATTAGTTCCAAACACGATTCTAAGTGAAAAAGTCATATATTATTCAATATGTATTTACAATTTAAAAACATAATTAATGAATAAAAGATAAAATTACCCTTGTAATAAGCTTTTTATTTCTTGACTCGGTTTCAGATGTAATGAACAAAATCACACCATAGTGTAATTCCGGGGTATGATTACAATTAACTACCAATGGGATCTACATTATATGACATAAAAATTAGTTATAAAAATATAAATTAAAATACTAACCTTTCAATGTATGGAGCCAAATATATATGTTTTTTTAGTCACTCATCCATGTTTACATATATTAAGTCAAAATGAGAAAGTTAAAAATGATATCATATTTTCTTGTATGATTAACCCATATTTTATTTATGAAATTTTTTTTAATAACATAAATATATAAGTTTGGTTATAATTTTTATTGAGAGATAAGTTACAACATACTTAAAAAAAATCTACGAAATACAAAAAAAAGTTTTTGAAAAAAATATAATACTCTAAAAGTTATATGATCCAATTCTTTTAATAATTACTTGAAATTATATATATATATATATATATATATATATATATATATATTTCTAATGATAAATACTAACAACTTATCAAATTTTGAAACAAGTTTACTGTGTGTAAACCAAATTCTTTATCAAAGTCTTTATTTTATAATTAGTAAATTAAAATCAACAATTCAAAGTATAACCGATATATTTTCTTGAAATATTTATTCTAAAGCTTATATATAGTTTTAATTTAATTAATTAATTAATTATACAATAAATATAAAATAAAGATATAATATTGATGATAATTTTAGGGGACCGAGAATCCGTCTTTTGATCCCCTCGAGCCATCCTAACTCTCAGAAGACCAAGCATGAATAGACGTAGGCAGGGCATTTATAAGAAAGATAAAGTGATATCCTTATTTTTAGTGATAATAAATATTTTAAGAAAACTTAACCGAATTATTGTCTTGTTCCTTTACAATTATAACATATTTTAAAAAAGAGAGGCTAATTTTAAGACAAAAAATTGAAAATCAGAAATGAACTTATAAAATGAATACGTTTGAAAATTCTAATATTAAAAAGTTTAGGTATTATATTTAGAAATTAAAATATAAATTAATTTATATTCTTTTACAATCATAACATATTTCTTTTAATAAAAAAGAAACTAACTCTATGAAAAAAAATCAAAAATAGGATTTTGTTTTGAAATTTTGAAATATACTTGTGGAGTTTTTTTAATTATTATTTTGGAAAATTATAATATTTAATAGTCTAGGAATTTGTTTAGAAATTTAAAAAATGGAAGTTATTTTTTGTTCATAAATGACATTTTTAAAAAGAAAAACTAATTTTATGACAATATTAAAAATAGCCTCTTATTTAAAAAAAATTGAAATAAACATGCGGATTTTTTTGAATGATGCTTAAAATGATTAAAGATTAAAATAGTTCAATAATAATTAGATATCAGAAAAGTTAAAAAAAAAAGGTTACAATTGTATTTTTCTATTTTTTTAAACCTGAAGAATTTATATAATACTATATAGTACAGAGATAATAGCCTCTTATATCAAATGGTTGCTTATCAGACGATGAGAGAGAGAACTAACAGATGCTGTTTATCATTTTTTCTAAAGAAAGTAAAGATCAATAAAAATATTCTAAATAAATTTCCCTGTCCCTCATCCCTTACTATTGTTGTCAAAGTGTTTTCTGCATGTCTACCTAATATTTTAGGTATGGTTTCTGGTATAATATACATTTAATTAAATAATATTGATTTCTACAACTCATTTATACTAAAACCTCTGAATCACGAATCAAAGCCTTGTTAATTTCAATAAAAAACATTGCTTTGCAATATTCGTTTTCGAATAGAGATAAGTAAACTAGGAGGCAAAAGAAAACCAGTCTTTTGGAAAATTCTAGTAGAAATAGTGAGTGTCCCATTCTATGCGTGACGGGTAGTGTACGTAGTTTGAAGATAAGTATCGGTCTAGAGGGCGAAAACGAAATTAGCAGCAGTGAGTGGAACAGTTAGAAGAGGTTACTCTTATGGGTCGTTGGAGTGGGGAAAAATTGGTGATGGTTTCATTAGGAGCAAAAACAAAGGAGAAAAAGGGAACACTGATCAGGAAAAAGATGGAAAAGTATGCATGGTCTAGTGAGATGCAGCGACGTGGTGCAATGAGCAACTTCCGAGGAGCTTATAATGGCATATTGGAATGTCAAGTAAATAAAGCCATATCTTTCTTTAAATCTTTTCACCACCCATGACCGTGACCCCACCCAACCAAAAACACTAACCGACACTGTTACTGTTTCTCCTCCCAACCCTTCTCCTCCATTTGTCCCCCCCCCCTATCTATCACATCCTCTTTATTTACACCAGATCCACACCCTCTTCAAATTAATTTAATTTAATTCAATTTTAAGAACGACGCAAATCCAATCCAATCAATTTTTTAAAAAACGTATTAATACATTCACCTCACCATCATCCTTATTAGTTTACTTTATCCGATCAAGGCCAGACAGAAGGAAGAAGCATCAAAGCTAGAACTGGAAAATATAAGATCCCATTCATAACAAGCCACAAAACAGTGGAGTTTAGAAACTTTACACAAACATCATAACCATATTTTCATATTTCATTCATATACAGATTCGAGCAGAGAAATTATAACTCAAACTTTTCACGACCAGGTAACGTTCCGATCTCACAAAAAACACGTGCGTTAATTTACACCTTACGATCAAGAGCCCTAGGATGATGTATTCACAGTTATTGTAGTCTTAAATAGGTGGAGCTGCCACGGAACAAAACGCTATCGTTTCGATGTTTTTTTTTTTTAGCGTAGAAGCTTAATAGAGTTAGTAGTACTATATTACAAGGCTAGGGTCAAGGTAAGAGCGGCTTGAACGTCTAACCTCCAGGCAAAGCCACCGGAGTCCATTCTCCAAACATCACATGGTACCGTTCTCTCTGTCCCACACGCGTACTGCACCCTCACCCAGCACGTGAACCCTCGGCACGGATACGCTACGCTCACTTTCATGGCCAGCCATACTCCTCCCTCTCCCACCACTTCCCTGTACGCACCATTCGTCCACGTCACCCTCCCGTAACCGTCCGATATAAACCCTGGACACGTGTCCGCTTCCAGTTTAACCTTCCGCTCTTCGTCTCCACTCCCCAACCGCTCATCGTCCTCCCGCCACGTGTCCGTCACGCACTCCATCATCACCACGGTTCCCGCCACCGCAGGCGGCGGAAACCAGTAAGGATCCACCGAAGCAGCAGCACCACCGTGGTCCCCGAAGCTGAGCCACACCGGCGCGTTCTTCTGACCTTCTCCGGAGATGGTTTTCTTCGGAACCGGGGTCTCCGGCAGCAGAGGTAGCGTCGTTGGCGGTGGCGTAGGAGGCGGATGTGGAGGAGGAGGGGCGTTTCTCCTCCGAGTGCAGCGCTTGGTGTTGGTGTTAGTGTTGCCTTTTGCGCGCTTTCGTTTAGGTCCGGCGGATCTGGAGAAGGCATCGGCGGCGCTCTCGGAGGAAGAAGCGTCGGAAAGAGCGGCGGCGGAGAGGGGTTTGGGGGCGATGGGACGGAAGCGCAACATTATTGTATGGACCTTGGAGATGTGGTGTGCAGCATGCGTTTGACACTTGGTGATGCAACAACCTCCCTTGGATTCCATTTTGGTGTGTTTAGGGTTTGGAAAGGGAGAGTGAATGTGAAAGAGGATGGAGAAGCAGGGAGAAGACAGGCAGCGGAGGTGAAGGAAGGAGGTTAGGTTTATAGAAATAGTGGGGGAGAGACGACACGAGCGATGAGACACGTGCGAGAGAGAGACGTGGCGGGGGCACGTAGCGTTAAAGTGTTGGGTGAGAGTGGGGGAGTGCATAAACCACGCGTGCCAATGGAGATGGGGAAAAGGACTGCTCTGTTTCCGTAATTAGAAACGGGAGATACTCGCCAAGTGGACGGTTTGATTACGACACCCTTCTCACTTCAAGTTTTAGTCACTGTCACACCACATTTTTCAAATTATCGCTCCCATATTTTACACCATAAAATATTTTGAAGATTTTTTATATATTTTATTTTGTGGACACCTGAACAAGTTTTACAAATTCAAGCGCGTTGGTTCATTTGTTGATGTAATTTTAATTGGACTATCACCACAACGCTATTTATTTTCTCACATGTCAGAGCTTGCCATCAACAAACGTTATTTCGGTGGCAAAAAAAAATAAAAAATATTAATTTGACTCAATTTAAAAATGTTAAAGATTAAAATGAATTTTTTAAAAGACCAGGATCAAAATAATAAAATATAAAATATATTAATATGTTTGATTATATATATATATATATATTTTTTTCTTTTTTTGAACTCAATTAATATCCTTCTGATATATAGATTTTCGATATTTATACTCCTTGTAAAAAAATATTTATGTGATTCTTTCTAACTATTTTTAATGAGTTGTATATGTAAAACACTAATTGTTTAAAAAAATTATGAAAGAGATTTTATATGACATAATAAATTTAAGTTTTTTTTATAAATATATAAAAATAAGTAAAATAAAAAAAATTCATTTATTTATTATTTTTTTAAAGAAATAAAATCAACAATAAAAATATTTAAGAATGATGTAAATCAATTAATTTTGTATAATTTAAGACATTAATTATTTTTTAAAATTAAATTTAAAATATAAAAAATTAAAACTATATAATTATAATTATTTATTTATGATATTTTTATAATATCTTTTTATTAAATAATTATTTTATTATAATATGTTTAACATATTAACAATGAAAAAATCATTAAAAAAAAATTCGACTATAAAATATTAATATAATTTTGTTGCTGCTTGATATAGGAATCTTCAATCAATTGTATCAGTATTTGTTCTTCTCCTAATCTTAAGTCTTTTTTATCTATATCTTTCTTTCCGTCGGAGTCCTCTTGTGTCGATTATTATCCTACGTGAGTTTTTAGGATAATATGCATGAATTTCGGGTAAAGCTTCATTATATCTCTAAAAGAGATATGTTCGATAGTTATCCCTCGCATATATATATATATATATATATATATATATATAGTTGACGAGAGGAATGATTTGAACACTATAAATTCATATTTTTTAAAAATAAAACTAAATCGTATTAAAATTTTATATTTGGTTTAATTTAGTGTCTAAATCCGGCTGATACCCTAATTTTGAAGGTGTTTATTTGTTTGTTTTAATTGGTTAGTTGATCACAGCATGGCTGGCTCTTGTATGTCTTTTCTGTCACCGTCCAATAAGGTTAGCCTTTCTTCTCCTAATCTTTTTTCACCTAATCCTTCATTTCACCATCTCATAGGATGAATAATTGGTTGACTATAACTGTGCTTATCATAGCTAATTTATGTCTACAAATAGTTTTTTTTTTTAATCTTTATATAAGTAATTAACAAGAAAAATACTAGGGAATGTAACTCGTACATTATATTTCCGTTGAAAAGAAAATAGACATTTAGATATAATAATAAGATTCACATTCTAGTATTTATAATAAATTATAGATAGATATCATAAATGATGAATATTGTTTATTTATTTACTATAGTGTGTTATTAATTTATATTTTTAATTTTTATTAATAGTTATATTACAATGTTCATTTTTATCACTATAAAATTATTTATAATTTTTTTCATAAATAATTTTCTAAATTTTAAAATTAATATCTTACATTTGAAGGCTAAAATGCTAGTATGTTAGATTATAAAATGAAGGCTTAGATATTCGAGGAACTAAAATTTAAGGATAAAATTCACAATTACGTATTAATTTAACAAAATAAATTTAAAAACCATGCTTAACCATTCACTTAACTAATGTTTTAATTGAATATTTTTACTAACAACTTTATTTATATTTTTAATTGATATTTTTATTTTATTTTTACTATAGTATATTATGATATCAAAATTTATAATATTTTAATAAACTGATTAGTTAGTTATATTTTATGTATAATCATAACAAAAATTAGACCTAAAGCATTGGTTTAAATGGGTTAAGTTGAAACATAAATCAATTTCAAAAAGATTAAATTTTGAGGAACATTTTGTTGGTGAGGAGAAGGAGATGGTGCAAGTGACGTAGATTAAAATAATTTTATGTTAGGTGATCCATGAACGTAGTGACATTATTACTTCTTTTATTACGATGAAACCATACTTCTAAAGGGAAAAAAAATCAATAATTACATTGTAAAATATTTTTATTAATAATATTTATTGTTTTACTAATTATTTTATAGATATATTCGTCGTTTTTTCTTTGACTTGGATCTCCTAAAAATTGTTATGTAAAGAATCTTTTGATAATGATTTGATTTTGAGAATATATTATAGACAACAGTAGAATCATAAAAAAAAAAAAAAATTGGAATCATAATTTCTTAAACTTCTTGGCATTAAATTCTTCCATTTTCCTGCATAAATATTTTATGTAAATGAAATAAGAAACATTATATATATATAGTTAAAAAGACTCCTAGTAGTACTATTATTATAGAATAAAGTAAAGAAAATCTGGAGAACAACTCAAACAAATAATTTTATAGTGCAAACAAGATTTGTGAATGTTAATGGCAATGGTTGATTCTTGAAAACGACCTTTGAAGTGCTTCTTTGTGGAAAGGTGAAGATATTTTAGTTCCACCACACAGTCAATTATCCAATGCAAAATTGCCCCATGAAGAATGCAATATTATTTTATGTAACGCTATAATATTTTAATGCATGACTTGGTTTCATTTAAGATTATAAATATTTACATGACATGCATCGTAGTTAGTAGTTACTACGTATTCTAAGTCACACAATTATGTAGATTAAAGTTCTTAAATAACGAAGACACTCAAATTTTAAATATAAATTAATATTTTAATTACTAGAGGTTTTCTTTTGTTATGTTTACTTAAATTTTGATATCATAATAAATTTAAGTGGAAATAACTAATTATCATAAATTTATATTAAATGATACAAGATATTTAAAATTTATATTAATTATTATACATATTATCGAAGAAAAATAAAAAATAACTTAAAATAAGGTTATATTTGGGTAAATATATCAAATAAATATAAAATAGACATTATTTTTTAAACCTAAAAGCTAATCTCAAATGAAATAAACAAATCTTAATCAACTATAATAATAAAAATAAGAAATAACTATAATGATATAAGGTTTACTTTTGCATTAGTATGAAATAGATTAAAGATGATTTTTTTTAAAGACGGTTAATTAGAAACTACTTTTAAAATATATGTGATGACAATTTTAATATTAATTTTAATTTTTTTAATTATGGTTCATATATAATGATAATTGTATTTTACATATGATAACATTTATAAAATTAATCATCTCAACCTTTTAATGATGGTTATAAAAAAATTACTATTGTATGTAATACATGTTGACGGTTCTTTTATAATATTTATCATTTGTTTCATTATAATTAAGTTATTTTGATTCCACACTTCCAACTTTCATTTCTCCTCGTCCTTTTTCCTCTCTTCCTTCATTACATTTCTTCTTTTCTTCTTCTTTTTATTGAGATCCGGCTTTTCTCCTCCTCCTCCTCTCTCTTTTTCTCTTATTTATGAAATGTCTCTCTTAATCATGGATGTCTCTAATATGTTTAACCTCATCACAAGAGAAAATGACAATAAGAATATACTTCTCCTCATCATCCTTTCCCTTTTTCTCTCATTCACAAATTATATTTTTTTATCATGAGATTTTCAAATTTCTCTCCTATAGAAAAAATGATTCCAATTACACAAGGGAAGTTTCCTTTGGATGAGTTATATTTGAAGGACGAGTGAAAGATTGTTCTCCTAGAGATATGCTTCGTGTGACTATTGAAACTTTTGTCAGCATTGATGTTGTACTAGAAAGCAACAATGAGGTTACATAGGGTCTTTGACATACAACCATAATTGTAAATATAATCGTCATTGTATTAGTAATATATAATGACAAATCAAAATCGTTATCAATTTTGTAACTCTTAATGACAGTTGTAATAACGACAGTTTTAAAATCGTCATTATTCCCTTTTTGAACTGTCTTTGTATCCCTTATGTGCAGTAGTGTTGAGAACACATCCATACCAAATGGATGAAGTTGGGTCAACGTGGACATCACTTAGGAGGGAGACATTGGGAATTACAAATGCATTCTTATGAATGGAAGGACCTTTGTCAAACACATTCATCAAATATTGATGTTTAAACATTGGAAAATTCAAATTGAAATAAGAATAATAAAAATTTGAAATAAAACACTTATTAAATTAAATGAAAATGAAAATAGAAATGATGACTTGAAGAAAATAATACATTGTTCTTGAAATAAACAATTATCTTGGAGGTAAGAACCAAGATAATTGATGACTTGACCAATCTTGTGGATAAACGTCCAAATACTTCAATCTAATTAGGGAAAAATATCCAAAATAACCAATAAATCACAATGATAATATCATTGTCGCTCATCATAGCCATAAAATGTCCAAAAAACTCATATTAGTATTGTCTTAGTCATCACTTAATAAAAGAATTCTTATTCATTCAAGAAGATAAAACTTTAAGAAATATATAAAACGAATTTCATATAACGTGAGATTCAAAGTAAAAAATGTTATTTTAATTTTAAAAATATCATTAGATTTTTATTACATCAAATATTTATTAATTCAACAAGAAAAACTTACATGAAATAATACCTTTTATAGTATACTAGTAATTTTTTTCATCCATTTTAATTTATGACATCAACAAAATTCATCATTATATATTTATTTGAATCACTAACTAGACTAATAACACTGATGATAAAAAGTTATTCTCATTAAAATGTTTTATATATTTATACTTATTTTGTTTACACTATAGAAAAATCTTTGTTTTCGTAGTATTCATTATATTATTATCAATAGATTTATTCACACCTTTCAACTAATCTATTCATATTAATGCTTAACTAATAATCATAAAATACAATATAGCTTCTTTCTTTTGAATCCAAAAACTTTTAAATATAAAATGATTTACTTTCATACCATATATATAACATTTTTATATAACAAAATGTGGTAAAATACATAAAAATCATGATCATGATCGTTATTATAAAAAAAGAAATTAAAAATATGAACGTATTATTCTCCTTTTTTTTTCAATATTAGTAAACAAAAAATACAATTGTTTTTTCAGTTTTTTTTTAAATTAGTTTTAAAACACGATATTTATTCCTTTTCATTTATTTTATTAATATTGTTTTTTATACGACAAACATAAGAAATGTCACTAACAGCCAAATTTAACCAATGAATAATTACGCACTCTCTTTCTTATGAGACTAATTTCATTACTTTTGAAAAAATAAAACCCATGGGAAGAAACAAATTTGTAATCCATTTTCCATTAACATTAAGAGTTAACTTAAAAAAAACTATAAAAATAAATAAAAAATGATAATTGACCTAACCACAATAATACGTAAGTTATTTTAATGTGAAACTATTCATAAGAAGTGATAGTTAGTGACATGTTCACTGTATGCCATGGAAAAAGACCAATATATATATATATATATATATATATATATATATATATATATATATATATTTAAGGATTTATGCATTTTTTTCTTAAAGAATAAAAAAACAATTATACCAAGTTAGACATATTTAAATTTAATTTAATTGATTAATTAAATTTATCTGTTCAATCCACTAGCTATTCATATGTATATTAAATAATCTAGCTCAATTGATTGAGCTAGAATTGCTAAGAATTCTAAGAATTAAAAAGTTATCTTAGTTGAAGTAATCAACTCATCATATCAATGTAGCATTATCTATCTCTATGTAAGTAAGCACCAATCAAGAAATTAGAAAACCGATGACTATGCACTTCAGTTGCACCTATGCATGCAATATTAGCACTTCGCATTTGTATTTAGTCTATGAGCAATTTAGAGAGTAAGTTATTTTTATTTATATCTTTATACATAAAATTGCATCACATTAGTCTTGTTACCATGCAAGTCTTTTGTTAATCATTCTGATGTCAGGGTTTATGACCTTAGTTTTGTTACGATTTTATACTCTAGTCTCTTTATTTTTTTAATCTTGAAATAAAGGGTTGTGTATCATTAGATCTCCAGGACACATTGATGAGATATCAAGCCTTATGTTAGTCATGCTAAGGTTTCAAAGTTTTGTTTTGATTCTTTTTTTTTTTTCTTTTAGACTTGAACGTCCTCTCTCTATATTTATTTATTTGATTTAATTAAATTATTTAATTAGACTTAAATAATAAAATAAAATTATTTTTTTATAAAAGATAAAATAAATTGGGTTGTTAGATAAAAATAAGGATAAAAAGATGAAGATAGAAGAATAATTATAGAAGGACAATGTTAGAAAAATAAAAATAAAAAGATAAGGTTAAAAAGATAAAAGTAATTTGGACTTCATCTTTAAAAGCATAATTTCAATTATTAGTATATAAAGATTAATTATATTTTGTCTCATTCAATCTACACTTTTTAGTTTTCGAAATTTGGGAGAAATTTTGAAAAAGACGGGACGTGAAGAATTTAAAAGGTAACTCTTAGCTTAACAAGTTATATCTCGAAAGTATTGTGTATCGTCATTAGAATAAAAAGAAGAGTGAGAAATGTCTTGTATATGAATGCTTATAAGAATTGAGGGTAGATGGACAATCTCTAAGTCTCGATAAAATTTGTTTGTGTAATTTCTATAATAATAAGGTTTTAAAATTAACTATAACAAATTGTATTTTTAGGATCTTATTTATACAAATTTATTAGAATTCTCGTAGAATCCCTGACCCTAAATAAAAAATGATAATATCTTAGTAAAATTAAAATTTGATAAATTATACTTTAATTATTGATTTGCATTATTTTAGGATCTTATAATTTTATTTAACATTTAAAGATTACGAACACGTTTAGGAATGATTTCTTTCAAAATATGATTTTCATCAAAGTTATATCCTTGGATGTTAGCTAACTAATTAGTCTTGGATCTTCATCAAATATTGTGTATAACTTAAGATATGATATTTTTAGTGATTAACGGTCATACTATCAGGACTAGAATAAAAGATTGTCTTTTTTTCCTTATTTTGGGTTAGTAAATGATTGAACTAGATTTTTAGGTCAACATATAAGTTGTAGATAATTGTATTAGCTTTAAAATAAGATAAAAATCAACATCATATGACTAATATAACTATAAACATCCTTTTTATACGAAATAAAAAAATAAAAGTACAAGAGAAAGTGAGTAAGATATTACAGAATTTGTGTTTTACTTTGAAGAATTTGAGTTATAATAAGGAATTATTGTGATAAGTTTAAAGGGTGAGTTGAAGCTTCTAACTATGTATACGCTAATTATGTATATGATGCCAAAAATAGACTGATTTTATATCACCTTTCATTTTGAATTAGCAAAAGTAGTATCTCCTTGCATAACATTCATGATCTGGATTTGAATGAATCAAATTACTTATCCCTTGGTCTTGACTCTTAGATTAACAAGTTATATATGAGAGTATTGTGTATCGCCATTCAAGATAAAAGGAAGATTGAGAAATGTCTCATGTATGGATACTTATAAGAATCGAGAGTAGAGGGGTAATCCTTACGTCTCAATAGGATTTTGTTTTGTGCAATTTCTGTAATAATAAGGTTTAAGTTACTTGTGTTTTAAGAAGTCTAAGTAACGTCTTACCTATGTGAATTTCCAAGTAATCTTGGTCATTTAAGCAATGACTTAATAGTGTGAAAATCCAAGTTTTGCTTAGTCATTTGAGAAATCTAAGCAATAACTTAGCAATGTGAAAATATTACTTATACTTGATCATTTGAGACGGGTTATGCATTTGTGTGCAATGCATTAATCTTTAGATACTTCATTCCTTTATACTTTCATGGGGATGGATGTGATCTATGAAGGAGTATCCCTATGAATCTATGATCTTTTATCTTGGACTTGGAGATTTTAGAAAAGAAACATTTCATCTGAATAAGACGAGGGTCAACTACGACTAACAATATTATTTTGAGTGACTCACGTTAGATTTGTTCTAGTTGAAAGTGGATTGATAGGGTCATTATGATCTAGTTCACGTACTCATAGCACTTCAAAAGTATGTGCATTGTGTGGTACTACATACAAAATAATAAGAGTATAAAAATATTCATACATTGAGCTAATTGAGTGAGTTTGTGATTAAGTATGTGTTGGTAAGATGACATTTGTGCGAGTTTAGTTTTACTGACTGAATTAATTGAGTATATGTGTTGATAAAGTGAGATTTGTACATGTTTAGTTCTATCTAATTTCTTATATGTCTATAACATATGTGAGATATATTTTTCATTCTTCTATTTTTGTTGTTTGTGTTACCTGTTTAGGTTGAATGTTAGTAGATGGATGATAAAACTTATCTTTATTTTATGTGATACTCTTATTAGGTGTGACATCGGGACAACGAGATAATGCATTTATTTTATTTTGAAGTATTGTAAAGGCAACTCTAGTGCCTAAAATTTTTATTTTGATATCTTATTTTCTTTATCCTTATGACTTTTATTTAAATAAGTGATATATGTGAATCCTTTTACCTTTTTATTTTTTATATTTTATATTTTATTAATTATTAAAAAAAAAACTTTGAGGATAAAAGAATATCAAATAATTATTCAACAAATATAGATCAACACCTAAAATCATCAAGAACAAAATAAATAACATGATACTTCTCGTAAGATACTATGAATACTTGATTTTAACTAATGATGAACATGTATTATTGATAAAAGTATACTCATAATTTGAAAAACACAACTAACAAGTCTAATATTATTTAGAAAAAATAAATTTAAAACCAACTTTTTTTTCTTTCTATAAATAGGTTTTAAGCATTTCAAAACAAATCAATTTATATTAAATGCTTTGACTAGTCTCATATTCATACCGAATATTTAGATTAATATCTAAAAAAATTAAAATAAAATTATAAATCATGTATCCCTTTAATTAAGTCTTTAAAAACTTTTCAACTTATTACTTGTTTTAACCTGTAAAAAACATGAAAAAATTGATCCACGAGCAAGCCATAAATCCTGATTTTACCTTGTTATTAAAGAGTAGATTGATGGAATAGTAGGCTAACACGCTGATTTGCTTATTTTTTGTTTTTAATAATTTTTAAAAAATATATTTAATTATTAATTTTTATTTTTTATTAAATAGAATAAAAAATTATTACACGTTAAATTATTTAAGTATAATAAATAATTTAAATGTATTTTATTAACATTTATAATTTAAATTATAATATTCTAATATATATTTTAATAATGTAATACTTTTTTTATTATAATAATTTTTTAATAAATTAATTATAATATATATATCAATGAATTAAAAATACCAACTAGGTTACATACTATCATATATCTTATTTAATCTAATTCTTGATTATTTAGCCTTTAAAATTAACAAGTTAATATATTTTAATACATGAATTTAATAATTTATAATTATTTTAGTATCTCAAATATTTCCATTATTTAATTAAGTCACATTATAATAACAAAAAATGATTAGTTTATAAGATAAAATAACAACAAATAATTAAATTCAAGACTAAAAATAACATAGACTAATAAATGATATACATAATAATTATAATTATTTTACATATTTCGAATAATAGAATTAAAATGACGATAAATAATATTTTTATTTTAATGCTTTTATAATATACCTGATAACGTACATGAGTGGAACGAATTCAACTTACTAAAAAGGAGTAGATATTAAAATTAAAATCAAATTATTGGAAATAATTTTAATCTTTTATAATACTTTCCATTTTAAATAACTTTCTATGTGTTATTATTAAAATATAATTTGTTTACATTAAGATAAAATATATATTTTAGTGTATATACATTAAAAATCTGTTTAAAAGATGAATAGAAATTTTTTAAGAATTATTTATTTATTTATTAATATTTAAGAATTTACTAAAGATATATACACTTTAAGAGAAAATAAAAACATTCCTTTTAAAATTTTTAACTCTAATTTGCACATACATTTTCATAAGTAATATATTAAGATATTAACTATATTTCAAATCAAATAATACATAAAAAATAATTAAGAATTAAAAATAAAATTAAGAATTATAGTACACTATATTTTTAGTTAAATGTATAGTTCGAGAACTAAATTATTTAATCATTTATGTTTCCATTAAACTGAACTAGTGCATAAATTTTAAGAACGAGTCTATTTTGAAAAATAATAATATATTTAAAAAAATTAAAAACAATATTATATTATTAAAACATACATGTATTAGAATTTATAAATTAAATCACTATATTTTTTTAAAAATAAACCCATTTATGTGATTTAAATTAAAAAAAAAGTATTTGTTAATATTTTTATTTCTTTTAAATTAGATAATAATCAATTGAATCAAATGAAGTTGTGTATATATATATATATATACCTCTATATCTTAGGTGTTGCCCTAATTATTGGACTTTTGAGCTCCAATTTCAAAGCTTAAGGACTATCCCTATCCATAAAACCTTACCTCATCACTTGACAAAATAAGTTAGTGATTGGTTATTTGTTGGGTGTTCAAACCCTTTATGGGTTTGCAAAGGAGATAAGAGAGGGAAAGTAGGTACATGTCATTATTCTTGAATACCAAATCAAAGGTGGCGTAAAAAAAGTACAAATCATTACGAATTTTGTGGTGGGTTGTACTTCTTCTATTGGCCATTCTCTTGGTGTGTCCTACGACAAGGGAATCCTTACCCTAATTTTTTTTGGTTGCTTTCCATTTTGAACTTTGTATCCCCCTAACTTCACATGGGTCAGAAGTGGCCATTGGTCACCACTTTTGGAATGGCTTCTTCTTCATTTCTTTATGGAAGGTATGCTCTCTCTGGTCCAAAAAAGTAAGGACAGTGTTCTAGTTTAATAATTAAACAATTTAAGTAAATATTATTCAATGTAAAAAAAGTGGTAATTATAGACATTGTTTCATTTTTATATATTTTAGTAAAATAAAATGAATTATCATGTTTTGTCTCTCAACATATTCAATATTTTATACAAATTAAGAATTCAGCTATATATATATATATATATATATATATATATATATATATATATATATATAAAATTACAATAACTCACATTTTCTAAACAATTCAGTATTTAGATCCTTTTACTTAAACATATAATCTTAAACGTATTTAATAAATATTGGATATTTTGTAATTAGTTATTTTAAACTACTTATCTTTAATAAGACTTTAAATTCGAAAAAATAACTTATTTTTTAGAAAAACATTTTATAAATTTTATCTACTGCAATGTTTTAAAGGCAACATTGAATTTAAGACAAAACAAACTGAAAAATCTGCAAACAAAAATTTTATCCTAAAAATAACTTAAAACAATATAAGTAATATTTTCTGAACATGGTTTTACATTAATAAATTTATTATCTGATTTTGTATTTTTTTTTCAATTTTTAACTAATGGAGATTGTGTAACTTTAAAATTTTTTACACTTTTAAAAATTATAAATTTATATCAAACGAGTATATATATATATATATATATATATATATATATATATATATAGTTTTTAAGTAATTATGTAAAAATTATTTTAAATGATTTATATGTGATTATAAATGAAAACCATCAAATTATTTTAAACTTATCAATAATTTTTTTTATTGATTAAATTTGTTCTTGAGAAAAGAATCACAATTATTATAATAAAAAGAAATAAGATAAAAGGATATAAATAATGATTGTTGCGTTTTGTTGTTAAAATCTAACTAGAACTTATATGAATTGATTGTTGGGTTTAGGAATCACAATGATTGAATTGCTAGATCTTAGAGTCAATGTGATCAAATGATTGGATCTTTGAGTCAATGTAACCAAGCTATTGGATCTTGGGCGAAGAGGTAGAGAGTCATGTGAAAATACTCAAATGCTTAAGTCAATTTTTGAGTGAGGTATTTTCTTGTAGATACAAGTTATCATAATTATTGATTTATAAAGATCATTTCAAGATTTGAAAAGGCATAATAAAGTTTCACTTTATTATCAATTATGATAAGTAGGTAACTGATCCAATAATGAATTTGATTGAGACAATGTTAACCTCACGTATGCATTTGATTGAGACAATATTAACCTCACATATAGTTTAATAAAATGTCAAAGCCCAAATTGTCAAGTGAGCTATTAAACCATGGTGACCGATCTATTATAACTAAGCTATAGCAACTGATCTATTATAACCAAGCTATTATGAACCTTTTACATTCCTACGTGCGCTATGATGACCCTGACACATGCTTTAATGAGCTGTCAAGGATTTTCCTCCACAATCTAGCCATAATATACTACTTTTCAATTACTTTTCTCATCCACACCTTCTTAAGTCCTTTGAGTTGTTTCTCATCTTCCCTCGATTCATTCATCTTCAAAATCTAGGTACACATACCTTACCTTTCCTCTTCATTACAATGTTTTTTTTTTAGTTCCTTTAGGGGTTAGAAAAGTTCTATTCAATCACTGATGGGTGGGCATGAAGTTTTCCCTATCGACCACAAATCCACTAGAGAAAGGAGTTCCATGAACTTCGAATTGAGAGTTAGGGTGCTTATGCCAACCCCCACTACTATTGATCCTCTCCCCATAAGGGGTAATTGGAGAACATGTTTCCCTTCGATTTTAGCCCTTGAGTATGTCTAGGTACTCGCTAAGGTCGATTTTTATGCTTTGAGCTCATCTCTACCTCCTTAGTAGAAGATATTTGTAAAACATATTGTGTCTGTGTAGATTTTGGGATTGTTACCATTGAGGCGTGTTCGCCTCTATCGAGTTTTCATGAAATCTTTGATAGATTTAGAGGATTTTACCTATGTTTATAAATTCCTATTTAAAGATTTAGATATACTCATTCCTTTTTTTAATTTTGAATGTGATATGCTATCAATTTTGTGTGTAGCTCCTAGTTAGTTATATCCAAATAGTTGAGTTTTCTTAAAAGCCTTTCAAATTCTTTGTGACCTTCTTAATAAATTTTTGTATTGCTACCAACTAAAGCATAGTCAAGAGATTGGTTGGGTTTATTTAAATGATTCCCAAAATGACAATCTACTTACAATATTTTCCTCCTCTTTTAAACGTTTTAAATCTCATTTCCTTATAATAAAATGTGTTTGGGAGGACACAACTCGCAATTTGGAAGGACACAACACAAGATTGGTTGTGTTGTTCTAAGCAATTTGAATAATGATTTTGCTTTTTCAGCTATTTTTGGAATAAACCGAGCTAGAGAAGTTAGTTTCCCATTTAACCTTTGTTCCTCCCTCACGTTCTCAGGACTTTGCATAGTTAATATGGTTTTGCATTTATTGGGATTGGCTTTGATCCCTCTCTACATGATCATAAAACCTAGAAATTTGCATCCATTGACCTCGAATACACATTTTTTTGGATTGAGTTTCATATTATGTTTTCGCACTCTAAAAAAGAATTTTTCGAGGTGATCAACATGATCTAAAATTTTCTTGGATTTGATGACCATACCATCTACATATACTTCCGATATATAATCGATCAAATGTTTAAATACCTTATTCAGCAATCTCTGGCATGTGGCTCCAACATTCTTGAGGCTAAAGGGCATGACTTTATAACAATAATTAGCTTCTTCTGTAATGAAAGTTCTTTTCTCCTCATCGGGATGATACATGAGTATTTGATTATATGCAAAGTTTGTGTCTAAGAAACTTAGTACTTCATAGCCAGAAGTATTATCCACTAACTGGTCAATGCTCGACAATGGTTAGGAATATTTTGGATAGGTTTTATTAAGATCAGTGTAGTTAACACACATACGCCATTTACCTCTTGATTTTTTTACAAGGACCATGTTTGCTAGTCAAGTTGTATAAGTTAGTTCACGAATAAACTTGACTTTCATTAATTTTTCTACTTCATGGTTCACAACCTTATGCCTTTATTCCCCTAATTTATGTTTCTTTTACGCTATAGGTTTAACTCCATTTAAAATAAAAAGTTTATAGCACATAAAATTAGGATCAAATACCTAACATGTCAATTGTAGTCTAGGCAAAGAGGTTGGCGTTTCTTCTAAGCACATATGCTAGTTGCACGAATTGACTTTTACTCATAACATTTCCTATGCGAGTGACCTGGTCGGGCCTTGTTCCAAGTTTGAATTCATTTAATGGTTCATCAAATTTAGGTCTCCGCTCGTCATCCTCATGGCGAGGATCTACATCCACCTCCTCTTTAACATTATTCTAGCTATGTAACTGGAGCTTATCGTTGTTCTTTATCAATGAGTATGGCTAAGTTATCAGACTCATTGCATAACATTCTTTGGCTTCCTTTGGATCTACCTTTACTATAGCGATATGCCTGCCCTAATTTCATGGCCAAGTGTGGGATAGACACAATAACCCCAAGCTGATTGACTGTTTTTCGTCCTATCAAGAAATTGTAAGATGTATCCGCTTCTATCAATATGTACCTTACTAAAATGCTCTTGCCTTCTTTCCCGACCATGAAGGTTGTTAGCAAATAAAAAACTTCGAGCGTGTGAACTCTCTCTCCGACAAATCCAACTAGAGGATTGAGATACGATTCAATTAAATCATTTGAGATGTCCATCCTAAGAAAGGTGGACCAATACAAAATGTCAAATGAGCTTCCCTAATCAATTAATGTTTTTCAAACTCCCCGATTGGATATATAAGTCATGATCACCATGGGATCATCCCATTTAGGGTCATGGGAACTAAAGTCATTGTTAGTGAAAGTAACTAGGGGCATCATTTTTTGTTGGAATGACAAAATAATGTTGATATTATTGCCTGATCTTAGGTGTCTCTTCCTGACTGAGCTTGTGTTGCCCCTTCCAGCAAATCTTCCAGAAATTGTGTTTATGATTCCTCTTACATCCTCGGTCAGGATGCTTTGCATATGAATGCTCAGTTGGGAATCGGACTGGGAGGACCTCGTCCCCTTCTTCAACCCATGAAGTGTGGTCGTCCTTGTCCTTTAAAACTTTGAGAGCTCTCTAATCTAAAGCTCTTGCCTTTGTAAGTCTGAATGAATTTTTCCAGTGCACCGAATCATATGAGGTCTTCAATTATGTCCCTCAATTTCCTGCAATTTTCTATTGTATGCCCAAAATTCTAATGTCATGCACATTGTTTGGACCAACATGCATCTAGTGGTGAGTTTGAGGGCTCTGGAAATTTTACCAATTCCAAGTTGCATGCCTCTTGTAAAATTGTCTCAATACTGACATTGATAGGGTGAACTTCCTTTTTTCTCTTTCTCGCCTAAATTTTTTCTTTGGGTTATACCTATTTGTGGGACCATCCTTCTCCTACAATTCTCTCCTTTTTCTTATCTCAATATTGTCTTCCAATTGTATGAATTTAGAAGCTCGGGTTCTAAGCTATTTCAAGGATTTCAGATAGTCCATGTAAAGACTATTCAATAATGATCCACGCTTTAGCCCAGATATTAAGGAGTGAATTACCATATTTGAGGACAAATTGTGTACTATAAGACTAACTTGATCAAAACGTTATATGAAACTCCTCGAAAATTCATTTTTCTCTTGTCTCAACCCCTGGAGGGTGAGATAAGTTGGCTGATGAGGTCTTGTAGATGCAAAGTTGGCTCTAAACTTTTGTATGAATGTTTCAAAATATTTTATAAATCTAGGAGGTAAATCATAAAACCATTTAAGTGTTTCCCCCTCCAGAGTAATTAGGTAAATTCTTCAAATGAAAGCATCACTCTCCCCAAATACACTAACTTAAGTAATGTAAGATCGGGCATGTTCGTCGGATCCGCACCCCCACCAAAACTTTTGATTGAAGGTGCCTTCCATACTGAAGTGCCAGGTTTATCCTCTCCTCCTGGTCCCCGTGAACAACCCTTTGACCGAACTCCCCTTCATAATGAGTGTTCGTTCGAAGGGGTGTGGACTGGTACCATGATGGTGATTGATTTTTGGAAGAGGCATAGTACCTCAGAGGAGATTTTCCCAATAATCGCAATTGTTTTGTCCATTTCTTCACTTTTTTCATGAATATTTGTATTTCATCTTCATGATTTCTTTCAATGTTGGCTATGTCTTCTTAGTTTTGTGTTCAAACAAATTATTGACCCACAAATAAATTTTTAATTTGACATCTATTTTAATTTGTGCATCTATTCACCCCCTTTTAGATGTCATTTGTCTAACAAGTGGTATCAGAGCTTGGTTAGATAAGATATTTCTAAACGATCTGTCAAGATGTCTATGCAGAATCAGGTTTACAGGGAATGAGCCACAATAAACAGACCTCCATTATTTGAAGGAGAAGACTATCAGTTTTGGAAGACAAGAATGAAAATATTTTTATAAACACTAGATTACGGTGTTTGGGATGCTGTACTCAACGGTCCCTACATCCCGATGAGAATAACAGAGTTTGGAGTTGTTCCAAATACTTTTGATCAATGGACGCCAGATGAAAACAAGCGTGCCCATTATGATGTAAGAGCCCGAAACGCTATAGTTTCTGCCTTAACTCGTAATGAATTTTTCAGGGTCTCACAATGTAAGACGACAAAAGAAATATGAGACACTCTTGAAGTAACACATGAACAAAAAAATGAAGTAAAGTGAGCACGTAAGAACATACTCATCCAGGAGTATGAATTATTTCAAATGCAGCAAAATGAAAGCATCATGGATTTACAGACACGCTTCACACATATAGTAAATCACTTGAAAGCATTAGGAAAGAGTTTTGACAATGAGGAGTTGAACACAAAAATCTTGAAATCCTTAGACAAGAATTGACAACCAAAGGTCACTGCTATTATAGAATCAAATGATCTCACAGCAATGAATATTCCTACTCTATTTGGAAAGCTGCGAGAACATGAGATGGAGCTACAAAGGTTAAAGAATGGTGAACAGAATCAAGCCAATAAGATAGTTCTAAAAGTAGAAATATCTTCACAAGACGAAAGCGAAAATGAAGGTAAGTTTTCGGATTTCGATATGTCTCTTTTTTTTAAACAATTTTCTCGCTTTATGAAGAACAAGAAAAAGAGACAACAAAGAAAGGAGAAAACAAATAAATATCATTGCTATGAATGTGGAAAATCTGACCATATCAAACCAGACTGTCCGGAACTTAAGAAAGATGTGAAGAAAGGGAAGAATGGTATCTATAAGAACAAATGCAAAGCTTATATTATTTGGGAGGATAATGATTCTTCCACAACACAAGAGAGTTCTTCCGAAATCAGTGATGGAAAAGAAGAAGCAAATATTTGCTTGATGACAAAAAGTGATGATGAAGCCTCATCACAGGTAAGCAGTACAAAATCTTTAAATGAATATGATGAGTTGTTTAAAGAAAATCAAGATGTGTATGAAGGTTTTACCAAGTTATCTAAGAAATACAATGTACTTAGACAAAAGTTTAATGCATTAGAAAATATTGTTGGTATTCTTGAAAAAGAAAATGAGTGTTTAAAGAAAGATATTGAGAAATTTAAAACTTTGTCTAAAAATAAAGAAGTTGCTAAACCTTGTGAAAATTGTAATCATTTGGAAAATGCGATTTTCAATTTAGAGAAAATAATAAGCAAGTTTTCAAAATCTTTTGAAAATCTTGATTCTATATTAGGTTATCAAAGAGGGAATTCTAGCAAAGATGGACTTGGTTACAAACCCAAAGAAAGTCTAGAACCTCATAAAGCTATTTTTGTGAAAGAGTCAAGAAAAATAGATGTGAAACCAGTTTCAAAAACTTTAAGAAACTCATTTAGACATTTTCAAAGTAAACCAACATGTTTTTATTGCATGAAATTAGGTCATACATCAAATAGATGTTACATAAAACATTTTGGCATATCTAATGACAAATGAACGGGTGCCTAAAGGAACAAAACATTTATACATGTCTAGTTGATAGTTTGAGCATCTAATTGATTATCATAATCGAAATTTTTTTTCTTGTTGTCATAATCAATTATGTTGAAAATTTGAATTTTGAAAATTTGAATTTATGAAAATTTGAAATTATTAAAGTTTGAAATTTTGTAGTTTGAGATTCTTGAAATTTGAAATTTTGCAGTTTGAGATTTCGAAATTTGAAATTTTGCATTAGATTAAAAAAATTGCGATGAGATTTTTGAAATTTGAAATTTTGTAGTTTGAGATTTCTGAAATTTGAAATTTTGCAGTTTGGGATTTTTTTTTTAAATTTGCAGCATGAAATTTTTGAAATTTGAAATTTTGTAGTTTTGAGATTTTGAAATTTGAAACTTTTGCAGTTTGAAATTTTTGAAATTTGAATTTGAAATTTGGGATTAGAAATTTGAATTTGAAATTTGAAATCTGGAATATGAGTGAATTTGAATTTGAAAGCTGCCTAAATAAGAAGATTGCAATTGGGGGAAACTACTGCACTTCATTTCATTATCTCTACAATCATTCTATTCCTCTATCTTTCTCTCTCTTCATTTGTCTTGGGTATCCTAGATATTGTCTCCTTAATATGATGTTCTTCTCTATGAACATTTTGTAATGCATTATCTTCTTTGCCTTGATTTATGTACTAATATGTGAAAATTTATTCTCAATTTCTATTGCAATATTTTTCATAATTATCAATGAAACAGAGAGATATTTTGATGATATTAATCTGTGTGAAACAGGGGGAGATTTTTTTTCTCTTATACTATTTTTTATGATTATCAATGAAATAGGGGGAGATTTTTTTATGAATTAAAATCTTTGTGAAATTCATTCCTATATTTGAATTAAATAGGAAGAGTTAAGAGAAGTCTTTGCTCATATGAGTTAGGGAGAGTCTTGTTATTAATATATCCAGGGGGAGATTAAGCGACTCTGAGACTAGATACTATACAGTGCTAATCTTGAGCTGGTTATATAGAGTCAAACATTTTAATTCATTTTAGGTGTTTCCTTGATCATCATAAAAAAGGGGGAGATTGAAAGCAATGAGGGAGAGATTGATGAAAATGTCCTTACATTCCCAAGAGATGATTTTGATGATGATTCAAGTCAACTACATTCAAGTCAACACCATTCAAGATGAATTAAGGACAAACTGAATTTAAGACGTTGGTGACAATGTGAAACATTTCCCTACATGCCCAAGATATGTTTTTGATAAAGATGATGATTCAAGCAAGCCCAAGATGATTCCTGAAGACTAGATAGAGTCTTAGAATACTGGATATGGATGTACAAGTTGATGAAGCAATATTATGCATAAGCCTCCAAAGCACAAATGTGATAAAATTCATAACATGATATTTTTCACTGTCATAATCAATTATGATGCATCAGAAATGGAAAAATGATTTTCTTTGTCATAATTGATTATACTAGTAACATAATCAATTATGACAATTCAAATTTGAAAAATATATCTGTTTTGAAGAATAAATGTTTTTGAATATATTCTGATTTTTATTCACGAAAATATTAATATCCAACGACCATTTTCTGATGCTATTTTTCTATTTAATTAAGTTTTGATGAAAAATAAAAAACACACAATTACAAAATTCGAAAATATAATTTACATTCAATCAGTTTTGAGAAAATAATTCTGAGCAAGACAACAGAGATATTTTACACCTTCTAAGAAAACTCTCTTCTCTACTATCTTTTGTGCTTTCATTGTTAATCACACTTGTTATTGGAGATTGACATTCTACAAGCTTCTACAATTTGTTGTCTCCATTACACAAGTGTGATTGTTCTTATCTTACTCCTTCATCCTTTGTGGGTTTAGGAGGTTGTTTCATCCTTTGATTTGTTCAAAAGGGGTGTTCATCCCTAGTGGGATTCTAGGGAGGTGTTCATCCTTAGTGGGATTCTAAGGAGGTGTATTCATCCTTTGATTTGTTCAGAGGAGGTGTTCATCCCTAGTAGGATTCTAGGAAGGTGTCCATCCTTAGTGAGTTTCTAAGGAGGTGATTGTCTTTTTAATTAGTTTACTTTTTGTTGGTTATTCTGCTTAGTTGATCGTAATTTGTAAACTGAATTTGAAAGATAGTGAATTGGGAGTCACTCTTGTGTTAAGAGTTGACTGAGAATTGGATGTAAGGTTGACTATAGTCGAACCAGTATAAATCACTGTATGTTTTTCTCTTTCCCTTATCTCTTTCTCTTTTCCTGATTATATTATCGCTTCTGCTTTATCTGTGTTCAAACAAATTATTGACTCACAAATAAATATTTAATTTGACATGTATTTTAATTTGTACATAACAAGTTTCTCCGTTGCATTTCTTCAATGTCCAACTTCGAACTATTGATAATTTCTTCATGATTCATGGTGAAGGTGAGACTATGTTCTCGACCCCATAGTAAACATAAAATATTCTTGCCAAAAAGAAAATGCAATTATTATAATAAAAAAAAGATGTAAGGATATAAACAATGATTCTTGCAGAAAAGAGAATGTAATTATTATAATAAAAGAAAATAAGACGTAAAGATATAAACAATGGTTATTGTGTTCTAGTGCTAAAATCTAAGACTTATATGGTTGGATTGTTGAGCTTAAGAATAACATAATCGAACTATTGAATCTTGGAATCAACGTGACCAAGCTATTGGATCTTAGAGTTAACGTGACCAAACTATTGGATCTTGAAGTCAACGTGACCCAGCTTGTTGGATCTTGGACGAAGAGGCGTGGGATCTTGAAAATACACATCAATGTTTAAGTCAATTTTTGAGTGAAGTATTTTCTTCCAAATATAGGTTATCACAAATAACAATTTATAAAAATTATATCCAAATTTAAAAAATAATAGTAAAATTTCACATTATTATTAATAAATACATAATCGATTATTTGATGGTGGAAATAAAAATCTTAAAATATATCGTTAGTTCTATATATTAAAAAAACGGATAGGACAATATTAAATATAAAAAGCATAAAAAAATCAAAATACAATATGAAAGTAGGGACTATAAAATTTATTCAAACGATTTCAAATAATGAAATCAAACAAAAAATCAAACTCTTGTAAAATTCAAAAATAAAAAATAGTCAAATTTTTATTTACATTTTGATTTGATTTTTTTAACTTATATTAAATTTTCTTCTGTATTTTTTTTAATAAATTGTCATTATTAGTTTGACTCACTTTTTATAAAACGGTGCAATTTCAGACGTTTCGGGATTTTTTTTTGTATTATTTTAGTAAATTATGATTTTTTTACATTGATATTGTGCGACTAATTAACTATAAATAACTAATTAATTAATCATAGATAATTTATAATATAATTTTTACTAATATAATTGTAATTTAATTATTTTGTATGAAAATATTGTTTATAAGTATCAATAATCACTTAATTAGTTAGTAAATTCTACGTCACATTTATTTATTTTAACGTGTGTCAAATTAAAATTATTTTTTGCTTTTTCTTTCCTTTTTAATAATTTAAACTTTTAAAAAAAATTATTTTACCTTAATTTTGTTTTTCAAGTTCACTAAACCCGTGACTAATCATGCTTCTTGTAAGCATATTATCCCTAACCATTAGGTTAACAAAACATATTAATCAAATTAGTTTTAAGTCATATTAAACTGAATGAGTAAAAGTTATTAAATTGATTCAAATTGAACCTTAGAAAACAGATTGATTTGTTTAAAATGTAATATCTCCTTCAAATTAAACTATTTTCTATATATTACTTTTATGTGTTGACATAAATAACTTTTTATCCAAAAATTTACTCAATCACCTAACTACAATCTTAAAATTGCATTGTCTCAGTTTTGATTTTGGGATTAAACTAACATAAGAGTTTTTCAATGAAATAATAAATGAGAAGAAAAAAAAACACAAATTTAGGTAATGGGTAAAGATAACAAGAAAGTCTCAAAATATAAATTTGATAAATTATATTATTTGTTCATTAAAAAATTATTTAACCCTTTATAATAAATAATTTAACTTTAATAAATTATATATTTGTTGAATCAATCCTATAAATAATATAATTAAAAAAATTATTTAAATAGAATCTTTTTAAATTTATTTATCCGAATAGATTTAGTTATTATTCATACACATATTTTAATAATAAAAATAAAATTATTGATATAATATAACTAATTTTCTCTCTTAAATATAAGTCTTTTATTATTATTGAAAAATAAAAATATTTAAATGATCCAAAAATATTATAATTTAATATATTATATTTAAAATATATATATATATATATAATAAATTTGATATGTAACAATAATAATAATAATAATAATAATAATAATATATATTATTATTATTATTATTATATTATGTTATAATTATTATGAAAAAAATTAAATATCTATTTTAAAGTATTTTTTTAATAATATTTTTTAAAATTACCTAATCTAACTAATTATGATAATTCAATTTATAACTAGATTAAATTATTGAATAAAAATACATTTAACTTATAAATATTTGATATTTTTTTAATTAGATGAATAATTATTTATTATGGTAATTATTTACGTCATTGTAAATAAAATTATTTTCTGTTAAATTAAATAAATTATTTATTATTATCATAATTTTAAATAATTAGTTAATATTTTTTAATTTAAATGTTGATTTAGAAATATTTATTTTAATATATTTTTATTAAATTTTAATATAGTAGTTTAATCAGGAGAATAAGTGAGAGAAAAAGAAAAAAACAAGAAACTTAACATAGAAAAGAGAAAAAACAAGAAGTGAATGAGGAAAGAGAAAAAAAATGAGAAAAAAGAAAAAAAATTATATATATAAAAAACTAATATCCTTAAATAAAATAAATTGATTGAGATTATATTTAAATATTTTTTTGAATATATTATTCATACGATTTGTTCAATCTTTATAAAAATTATAGATTACTTTGATAATCAGTTATAATATATAATTAATTTATTATGTTCTAATCAAAATTGTATGTATTAATAATATATGATTTTTTTTATTAAATTTCTTGTCCTATTTATTATTATACTGTATTTCTTATTCTTAAAGGAAATTATGACATGAAATAAGATAAAATAGTTATTTTTCACTTATTCAACTCACATTCAATGCAAATAGTATGATTAATTTTTTGTTATCATCAATACATTCGTACTTGAGCTTCTTCATTCAGAATAATATACCAAAGAACAGTACCACCCCACATTTCCTAACTTGAAGATTACTCGAAAATTCATTATAATTATTTTACTCTAGAAGAGACGTTACTCACCCAAATACAGTCCCATTAGAGGCAAAAATGTGGATTGATTCATCAAGTAAACATACTTGAAGTCTTATTTTATTGAATGTTAATAAATTACAAAACATTTCCCTTAAAACATGATGAAGGAGGAATTCGTGAGTGGAGATATATCCTATATGTCCACGACCATCTTACCGTCGAGATGAGAGAATTCTTGGTAAAAGGCCTTGAAGTGCTCATATGAATACTTCACATCATCAACAGCACAAATTTCTCGTATGCTATGCATTGACAACTGCGGTGCCCCAACATCGACGGTGCGGATACCCACGCCACTAGCAAGAATAGGACCAATGGTTGAACCACAAGACATGTCATTGCGCACCACAAAGTCCTATATACATACATAAATGTACCTTGTTATAATCTATTATCTCTTACCAATGCTTACACAACTTTAAGCCTGACAATGTGACTTTTCATCTCTGGACTTCCCAACAAACTTGGTTTTTATCCTTCAGCTTTTAAATTCATGTATAGTCGTTTTAACTTTTAAAAATAAGTTCATGTAGTCATTCTAACTTTTGTGATAGTAAAAACAGTCATTAAATATTAAATTTATTAATGAGGAGAGACTAAATTCAAATATTTTCATTTTCAGAAGTTAGAAATTTAAATTTATCAATTTGAAAACACATGAACCGAGATCAAGT
This sequence comes from Sphenostylis stenocarpa, assembly GCA_963425845.1. Classification (NCBI taxonomy): domain Eukaryota; kingdom Viridiplantae; phylum Streptophyta; class Magnoliopsida; order Fabales; family Fabaceae; genus Sphenostylis; species Sphenostylis stenocarpa. The sequence goes on from OY731406.1 coordinate 42,890,124, forward strand.
TTGACATAAGATTCATGGATTAAAAATACATTTTTCTCTTTTTGATATTTAAAATAGGTAATAATTTTAGTCTTTGAAATACTGGGAATATTATAGTAGAAAAGGCTTTTGTGTATGATTGCTATAGGACTTTACAGAAGCGATCAATTCCAATTCCAATCACAGGAGACGTAGAAAAGAGACAGATAAAATTGTTCATTAAACCTACCTGAACGGGAAGGTTATGTTTTGATGCTATCTCCCTGAATAAGAAGGATGTGACAACATTGGTTGCATACCGCTGGTTTGCATTGTTTTTAATGACAAGTCCTCCGTGTAGTTTGGGCTGATGGTTTGCTTCATGCTTCTCCTGCAAGAAATTTGATCATGATAAGGTTCAACAATTTGAATTATTGGCAATCAAGGCACATCAGAAGACTTACCATGTAATTTGGGTGCAGTGCATGTGCCATATCAGCAGATACAAGGTAGCTTCTTTGTACTGCTTTCTCCAGAAGCTAAAACAAAACACCATAACGAAAACTAATTAAATACGAAAGCATAATTAGAGTGTGGTTATTCCACTTTTCACTGTTGAAATATGTAAAATGCTAAATTGTGTTGAATGGTGCTGTAATTTACGAGGGCTCGGATAACATAGCCACTGCCTAGATTTAAGTCATTGTAAGTAGAAAGATCATCCATGTAGTTCTTAGGAATAAAAAAGAGGTAATAGAATAAACGTTTCATACATTGGGCTTTGAGCCAAAGGAATTGGTAACCCTAGTCACAGCATTTAGCATAACAGGAGAGCCGGCTCCTTGTGCGGAGTCAGATCCAACTTCCTCATGGTCAAATAAAGCCACCATTCTAACTCCCGCCTCTTCCTCAAGGCTGCTTTCAGAGGATGTAGCGTCTATTAAAGCCTGAAATAGAAACCAACATGTTAGCATAGGATAATCAACGACTACATCGTGCAAACACACTTTATAATATCCAGATAGATAGTCTCATTATCTTAATTCTTTAGATTAAGTCACAAAATGCTTGAGTTGGATAGAAAAGTAAAAACTACCGCCAAACACATACACCCAGAGGCATAGGCGGTGCTTGTGATAGTGTGAGATCCAACCACACCTAGGTTGACAACTGAGTTTGAACTTAATTTGATGATTTTATGTTGATTGGCATTTCATAGGACCAAGGGAATTGATAGAGCATCAAAGCCAAACACCAAGGTCACATACATACTAAGTTGAAGCACTCTATAACAGCAATGTGGGACTCTGACAGATCATAGTATCCCACAAAGCTCCACATCATGGGTACCCCCTTGTGGGTTGGCTGTTCAGGCCAGGGTCTGGTGACTCTAGTTCCAAGGGAATACTACAATCCCAACATCACTGCTAAAGCTGCAGAATTGTGAGAGATGCTATAAGCTTTACCCCTTGGAGATAAGCGTGACAGAGCCCAACCCAAAAGCTAGTTACTGAAGAAAGGATCTCCAAGTAACATACCACTGTGAGACACCTAAGCAAAACCACAAATAATTTTTGTATACATGGTGGCACGTTTTGTGCTACAAATATACTCTTGTAAATACTGCCTTGTCTAGACTGTTTCTATAACCAGGTCTTCATAGCAACAACCGTATAATGGTTCAAATAGAAATCTATCGCTTTGTCTGCAGAAAAACCGTATCTAAGCATAATACTCTTCAATAAAAAAAAAAAAATAGAGGATAAATACCAGGACTCAGATTTAATAACCTAGCATGTATTATTTGTGGAATATGACAGGACATTGAAAGCACATAAGCAAAGGCTCAGGATTGCATATAGTAGTATAGATGTCATATTATATTGAGTGTAAAGCATCAATTTGGTCTTCCAAAGATTAACAGGTCACCACATTATCTTCCAAAGAATTGTTTTTCACCAAATTAGTCCCTTAACACACACAAGCTACAAAATTTGCCCTTTTGTGTCACTACTTTGGTCTTCCATAAGAATGAATATGGTAGCATTAGATCTAAGAAAGGACTAATTTGACAAACTAAAGACAAATTCTTTAGAGAAATAATGTGGTAACATTGGAAGACACCTTAAGGTGTGCATCAGGAAAGGATGTAGAGGATCAGAGTCTCAAATGCAGTAAGTAGAGGCCATGACTAATAGTTATATATAACAGACTGCCAACGAGGCAATCAGAGAAATAGAGGGACATTCTCATGACTCGCAAGATATAGAAGAAATGAGGAGTGTACTGTGTAGGTAAGGAAAAGTGGGCAGAAAAGAGTGGCAGGGTGGGAGACTGAGCCCTGGCTTGGTTCATTCTCACGTTCATCTCATCTTTTCCACTGTAACTCCCTCATACAGCTATTGAGATCACATTGACATTGGTATCTACGGTGAATGGTACATTATGAAGATCTGATAAAATTCCTATCAGAATGAACAAGCGAGAATGAGAGTTCAAAAAAGGCAGGTAAGGTTGTTGTGCAAGGTGGCCACATGACAAGCAAGGAGAGGAGCATGGATGTGCGCAGAGGAAAACGTGAGAAAAAGAAGAGCGTTATTATGCTTGACTTCATTCAACGATGGGATATGGATAGTATGGAATATTTTCTCTCTGACATTTTAATTCTTCCTTTCCTCTGGATCTCTTTCTCATTCTAACCTCTTTGATTTCAGGAATGGATCTCGCTACTTGATTGGTTAAATCTCTCAAATTTTCTGTAGCTACTGCGGTAGCAATTTTAATTTGTTTATTCCGATAATTCTCGTTGTGATAATCAGAAAGCAAAATTACGTAATTAGAAAGGCTTCTTTTCTCCATAGTCAAATTTGCCTTGTTACATTGGTACTTTCATTGACTTCCATGGCAGAGAACACGCGTTTGAAGGATTTGCAAGCAGAAGTACGCACAACAGTTGACAATCTCAACAGGTTAGCTGCGACGGTAGAAAAACTTCAAACCACCATGGAAACCAAAAGCAAAGCTCACGAAACGACGATGGATGAGATTAAATGCACTGTGCAACAATTGTTGATCAATTCCACTCAGACTCATGGAAGCTTCGAACTCACATGCAAACTCCGGTGTAGGAGCATCTTCGATCTCGATAAATTCTCCAATAAAAGATATTTTCCTCGGTTTTCCTCATTATGATGGAGCGACCCTTGTTCTAGAATGGATCTTCAAGACAGACAAATCTTTTGCTTATCACCACACTCCAGATGCTGATCGAGTTGAAATTGCATCGATGCATTTTGAAAAAGACGTGGTTCCTTGGTTCCAAATGTTACACAAGGTGGTTGCTTGGTTCCAAATGTTACACAAGATGGAAGTAGTTAGCTCATGGTCCGCCTTAACCTATGTTGGAATCTCATTTTGGACCATCACCGTTTGACTGTCCAATGGCAGAGCTCTTTAAACTGCAACAATCAAGTACCATTTCAGATTATTATATGAAATTTGTATCCCTCGCTAACAGATCTGAGGGATTAAATGAGGAGGCTATTTTAAACTGCTTTATTAGTGGCTTACATAGTGATATCAAACATGATGTCATGGCACTTTCTCCTCCAAACCTGTTCCGAGCTGTGGCTTTACCTAAACTCTATGAAGAGAAATATTTTCCAGCCATAAAGACCACTTTAAATTACTCCAATAGATATAATCCTACTTCCTCCCTTGGTACCTCAGCCAATATACAAGCCAGAAACATGCTTAAGCCATCCTTAAACCTACCTAAATCCTCCCTTCCACCTTTATTACCCACTCCACCAGCCTCATATTAGAAATTCAAATATCAAAAGAATTAGCCCAGCGAAAATGCAGTTCAGAAGAGAAAAAGGCCTATGCTATTTTTGTGATGAGAAATTTTCTTTCAACCATAAATGCCCCAATAGACAGTCTTTGTGTTGCAATTGGGAGAGGAGGAAACAGAGCAAGTTGTAACTGAACCTGAGAACATTACTGATAATGAAACTTCAGATAGTGATGATCATCATCTCTCTTTGAATGCTTTGAAAGGGGGACTCGGTGTTGGAACTATCCGAATTTTAGCTTATGTGGGAACTATGCCAGTGAAAGTGTTAATTGATGGGGGCAGCTCTGACAATTTCCTCCAACTGCGAGTGGCTAAATTCCTTAAACTTCCCATTGAAAAGGCTTCAATGTTCAGAGTGATGGTGGGCAACGGCAATTACATGGAATCTGTAGGTTTAATTCATCAATTGCCTCTTCAAGCTCAGGGAAATGCCTTTACTTTACCTGTGTTTCAACTGCCTATTTCTAGTGCTGATTTGATTTTGGGAGCAAGTTGGCTCAAAACCATCAGACCTCACTTAGCTGATTATGCAGCCCTTAATATTAAATTTCTCCATGAAGGGAAGTATGCCACCCTACAAGGAGAGACAAAAACTATACCAGTTACAACTCAACTCCATCACATTAGAAGGATGGTCCATACGGATGCAATAGCTGAAGTTTATAACATGCAAATGGTCAATGAGGGAATTGATTCTTTTCCACTGCTGGAATTTCCTGGTGACATGGAGCCAGAATTGGTTCTGTTGCTACATATCTATAGTATTGTGTTTAGTACCCCAAGTGCCTTACCTCCTCCTTGATCTCATGTACATTCAATCCCTTTGATAAATGGTTCCAATCCAGTCAAAGTGAGGCCTTATAGGTACCCTCACAGTCCATTTTCTTCTCCAATCATTTTAGTAAAGAAAAAGGATGGATCTTGGAGAGCTTGTAATGATTACAGAGCTTTAAATGCCATTACCATCAATGATAATTTTCCTATTCCGACTGTTGATGAACTCATTGACGAACTATATGGGGCTTGTTATTTCTCTAAACTGGATCTCAGGTCTGACTATCATCAGATTCTCCTTAATCCAGAAGATAGATACAAGACAGCCTTTAGAACTCATCAAGGACTGTATGAATGGCTCGTAATGCCATTTAGCTTATCCAATGCTCCGGCCACTTTTTAAAGTTTAATGAATCAGATTTTTAGCGGACCGTTAAGGAGATATGTGCTAGTTTTTTTTTATGACATTCTTGTGTATAGTAACACTTGGAAGAACCATTTAACTCACTTGGAAGTAGTTATGAGCATCTTGAAAAAGAATCAACTTTATGCTAAATTCTCCAAATGCTCATTTGGAGTACAGGAGATTGGATATTTAGGCCACACGTTATCCGGTGCTGGAGTTGCTATGGACAAAGACAAATTAGAAGCTATGCAGAATTGGGTTAAACCGGTGAATTTGAAACAATTGAGAGGTTTTTTAGGTTTAACTGGATATTACCGAAGGTTTGTTAAGGGATATGCTCATATAGCTGCACCATTAACTGATTTATTGAAGAAGAATTCCTTTATATGGAGTGCGACAACATATGAGGCATTTGATGCGTTAAAGAGAGCTCTCACCTCTGCTCCGGTTTTGGCCATTCCTAATTTTGCTAAACCTTTCATGTTGGAGACCGATGCATCTGGGTCGGGAATAGGAGTTGTATTAAGTCAAAAGAAGCATCATCCCATTGCTTATTTCTCTAAGAAATTATCACCTAGGATGCAGAAACAATCTACATATACCAGAGAATTCTATGCAATTACTGAGTCATTAGCCAAATTCCAACATTACCTCTTGGGCCACAAGTTCATCATAAAAACAGATCAGAAAAGTCTAAAGGAGTTATTGGATCAAACTCTTCAAACACCTGAGCAACAACAATGGCTGCCCAAATTCTTAGGGTACGATTTTACCATTCAGTACACCCCAGTAAAGGAGAACATTCCTACTGATGCTCTTTCCAGGAGTTTTGCAATGGCTTGGTCTGAGCCTATACATCATTGGCTGTGAGCAGTAGCAGCTGCCATACAAAAGGATGCTAATTTGAAGTCAATCTATGTAGGTTGTTTAAAGGTTGGCAAGCATGGTGAATATGCATTACATAGGAATGTACTCACTTGGAAAGGTAGAATTGTCATTCCTAAAGACATTGAGCTGATTCGAAACATTATTCAAGAATTTCATGATTCTAAGGTAAGAGGTCATTTTGGTACAACCAAAACACTTGCCAGAATTTCAGCGCAGTTTTATTGCCCAGGAATAAGAGAAGATATATGACAATATGTTCAGGAGTGTGTTATATGTCAACAAGTTAAGGTCTCCCAATCTCTACCAACGGGACTACTGCAACCACTACCCATTCTGACTCACATTTGGGAGGAGATTGCAATGGATTTTATAACCAATCTTCCACCATCTCATGGGTATTCTTATATTATGGTAGTGGTGGATAGACTATCAAAGTTTGCCCACTTCATTCCATTGAAACAAGGATTTACTAGTCAGATTGTAGCTGATGCTTTTATTCAAAACATAGTAAAGTTGCATGGTTTTCCAAAATCAATTGTCTCTGATAGAGATAGAGTTTTCATCAGCACCTTTTGGAAGCTTTTGTTCAAGTCACAAGGAACTAACTTAGCCATGAGTTCGGCTTATCATCCGCAATCAGATGGTCAAACAGAGAATCTTAATAAAACTCTAGAAATGTATCTCCGTTGTTTCGTTTTTTATCATCCAAAAGGTTGGATGCCATTGATTCCTTGGACACAATTTTGGTATAATTCTTCCTTCCATCACAGCATAGGCATGTCCCCTTATCAGGATGTTTTCGAAAAACCTCCTCCTACTATCATCAGGTATGAGTTCAATGAAAATGATCCACAGTCGTTGTAAGAAAGCTTGCTTGTGCGTGATACAGTCATCACTAAGTTAAAAAGTACCTTGCATCATTCCCAAAATTATATGAAAGTTCAAGCAGACAAAAAGCATCGGGAGGTCCACTTGGCGGTTACAACCCTATAGACAACATTCAGTTGTTTTAAGAAAGAATCAAAAGCTAAGTCTCTGGTATTTTAGCCCATTCAAGATCCTTCAAAAGATTGGCTCCGTGGCTTATCGATTATCCTTACCCGACACGGCCAAGATTCATCCAGTATTTCACATATCGTTGCTCAAGAAATTTCACGGGGTAGAGAAGCAACAATATTTTCCTTTACCTCTCATGACAAATGAGTTTGGTCCAATTATGCTACTAGTTAAGGTCCTGACTTCTAGGTTAATACAGCGCAATGGGAAGAATATATCTCAGGTTCAGATTCAATGGGATTCCTTGGTTCAAGGGGACAACTCTTGGGAAGATGTTGAGGAAATGAAGAAGTTCTATCCTGAATTCAACCTTGAGGACAAGGTTGTGTTTAAAGAAGGGAGTAATGTAACAATCGAGAATGAGAGTTCAGAAAAGGCGGGTAAGGCTGTTGTGCAAGGTGGCCACGTGGCATGCAAGGAGAGGAGCATGGATGTGCACAGAGGAAAACGTGAGAGAAAGAAGAGCGTTATTATGCGTGACATCATTCAATGATGGGATATGGATGGTATGGAATATTTTCTCTCTGAATACTTCTCTCTAACATTTTAATTCTTCCTTTCCTCTGGACCTGTTTCTCATTCTAACCTCTTCGATTTCAGGAATGGATCTCGTCTCGCTACTTGATTGGTTAAATCTCTCAAATTTTCGTAGCTACTGCAATAACAATTTTAGTTTGTTTATTCCGATAATTCTCATTGTAATAATCAAAAAGCAAAATTACATAATTAGAAAGACTTCTTTTCTCCATAGTCAAATTTGCACTGTTACACAGAAATATTAAAAGAATCCAAAAAGATTTCACCTTATTATCCCCTCTTTCATCCCTACCATATCAATAGATATTGTAACAAAGGCATATGACCTTATTAATGCAAAAACAACTATTAGTACCGTTGACAATCCACATCCAGCAGTCCCAACGTAATCCCAAACACAGTATTATAAAAACCACTTGGGTTTGAATTAATGAACTATCATTTCAAAGATTCATAGAATGGGAGAAGATGCAATTATAACCAGAGATTATTGGCTGAAATCATTCCATTAGGGCATAACATAAAATGATGATATAAACATATATAGTAATGATATTCAGAAATTCTTTTCTATTCCTTGCACTTTATAATAACTGTCCAAAATGACTCAATTATTTAGAGTGGTAAACACCAAAATCAGGATATATTTTGAAGTTCATTTATACACTATACTCAAGCATCTGAAACTTGACTTGAAAAAATAATCTATATAAAAGTTAGACCTTCAGTGAGCAAAATGTCATGCAGAGGTTATCAAGTCGTCCAGAAAAAATGAATTCCTTTGCAGCCCCCCCAACTGTACTTGGCTGTGTATCGCAAGCTTGCAATTCAAAATCATAAATGTCATCTGGCTCGCACCCAAGCTTACTTGCAAGCAACTGGTGCAAAGGGGAAAGAAGACAACAACCAACAATTAGACTCGTAATCATCATATATACTTCCCAAAACCCAAATTAAGAAAGTGTACAAGTTACAACTACATGTGAGTAGTGTTAATACACACATCCGAAAAAGAAAGGCAGGTGAAATATAAATATTGAGAATGCATTCTGAGATTCAAGGTCTTCGGTTAACCTGCAGAAGAAGAAGGTGGTGCTTCGTATTAGTGGTGCCTGTTTTATCATTTGCTTTCTTTCCATCAATCTGATTTCCAGTTTTGACTGGACCATTTTCAGAGGACAATTTGTTAAGCTCACCCTGCGAAACGAAGCAAAATGGATGTGTAAAAGCTAGATCTAAATAGTTAAAAAACGAACACTATGAATCAGAATAAGCACTGTTTGTAGGGGTTTTAGTTTCTTTCAATTAACTGAACACAATTCTAAATGTTACCAGTCCAAATCGATTGCATCAAAGATTTAACTAAAACACAAACACTATATTAACTAACTTCCAACATTGCATGCTATTATAATCTTAAAACACATATATAACAAATAAATGAGCCTTCTAACAAGTGCAATGACTTAAATTATAACTTAGGTAGCCTCACATAAACCAGCACGATTACCTTCAGTGATGTTGCCAATATGGGAATCAGATGAGTCTCGTAGTTAAATTTGAATCCATCAGAAACAGTCCTGTACACAATGAACCAAAGGAAAATGATAAACCCAAAACAATGATAAGCAAGCTAACAGGCGATGCATCTTAACAGCAGTGACAGAACCTGTCCAAGTGAATTGCCAAAGTTGGTATCCGCATTATAGGTTCCTCAATTCTAACAAGGCGATGTGAGTACAAAACAGAATCCGCATTCGCTTCTCGTACAATGACCCTCCCTGCCACAGTCAAGTCTCGGTCAAACCATGTGTGCCACAACCCACCTCCATATATTTGAACACCAACCTCCAAAATCCCACCCTTAACCACCTGCACAATAAACCTCACTAATTAAACATCTCTTCTGTTGCATCCATATAACAGCAGTTCAAACTCAAAATCCCATTAACAAATCATGAATTCAAATTTAATGAAGAAAACAGCAACTTTCATCCTTGAAGTTGATGGGTGTAATCACATCAGTCTCTGAATAAAAAAAAAATCTAAAGAAAAATTCAAAACTATAGTTCATCAATAACTGCTAAAATAATTATTAAATCTCTCTGTAATTATTAAGTCTGAGTAGATGGTAACGTGTTAGAAACATCTACCAGTTGTCCTACTGTTGTACCTAGTTTTGTATCAGACTTTTCAATATAAATAGAAGATGATTAAGAGGGGTGATTAAGCCCTCCAAACTATATTTTTCTGTTTCTTGACATTATGTTGGTATTAGAGCGAGTTGATCCCGCTCTGCCTATCTCAGTCATCTCCAGAGCCGCCGTCCGCTGCCACAGTTTCTTCCTGCGACCACCGGATCTGGATCGCCTCTCCGAACGATGGCCAACCCTGCTGATCTCGGAAGCCCGTTCCCTCCCATGCACCGTCATGCGCCTAGTCAAAATCGGCTGCAATCAGGCACGTGTCACCCATGCGCGGCCCTCTTCTCATTTGAACATTGTCACGCCACCTCTGTGAGTATCGCCAGATCCTTCCCTTCCTGTTCTGACCCTCCTAGCGAAAGTCACCTTAGGGGTCTCTCTGCCCTAGTTGTTTTCTGGCTCTTTATCAACAGAAATGGCTACTGGAGCTGTGGAGTTGTTGTTTCATTCTCTGGAACTCTTTCCATTACTTCCGAGAAACTAAATGGAAAAAATTACCTTTCGTGGGATGCATCTATCGAAATATGGTTCCTTGGTCAAAGTCATCATGACCACCTTGAGAAAGATGGAAGTCATGTGCCTCCTAAAAAGGCTGATCAGTGGAAGCAAGTTGATTTCCAACTGTGTGCTTTGCTATGGCAAATTGTGGAACCGAGGCTTTCGATTTCCCTTAGAGGCTTTAAAACTTGCCACCCTTTTTGGAAGAAAACTCAAGACATTTATGCAAATGATATTCAACGTCTTTATGATTCTGCCAACAGACTTGCATCTCTCAAACAAACTGACCATGATTTGGTATCCTTCATGACCGAAGCACAATATGCAGTTAAAGAGCTAAAAATGTTCTTGGAAGTAGAATCTTTGGATGAAATCAAGAAGAAACTTGACAAATATTATATGGTGATGATCCTTTGTGTTTTACCCCCAGACTTTGATCATCTTCGAGATCAACTTCTTACCAGTCATGAGGTCTCTTCCATGGATAGCTTGACCACACGCCTCCTTCGAGTCCCAATGCCTCAAAGCAAGGAAGTTCATGAACCGTGGTGGCCGAGGGCGTCCTACCATAAAAGGATGGGTCACACCCCAAGAAAACTGCTTCTCCTTGCATGGTTTTCCTGCCAAGACAGCCAATGTCTTTAAGGCTGAAACTGCCAGCTCTAGATTCATTGAAGATGAATATCAAGAGTATGTTAGGTTAAAATCTAACAACTTGGCACAAATATCTGAAACTCTAAGTACATCAACAGCCTGTATTTCCTAATCTATGGAAGGTCAAAATTCATGGATAATTGACGCAGGTGCTTCTGATCACATCTTCGGTAATACGTCTTTGTTCTTATCCCTTTCTTTTCAAGAAAAACATCATTTCATAACCCTGGAAAATGGTTCTAAAGTTTCCTTAAAAGGAGTCGGTCAAGTCTCCTTATCTCCTTCCCTAAATCTAAAAATTGTTCTTTTTGTCCCTAATTGTCCCTTCAATTTAATTTCATTAAGTCAGTTAACCAAAATGTTAAATTGTTCAATAACCTTTGATAACAAGTCTTTTATTATATAGGAGCATGGTTCGGGGAGACGAATTGGAGAAAGATATGAAGCTCGAGGTTTATACCATTTTGGATCTAGTCCACATGTTTCCTGTGTTGCAGCCCCAAGTCCTAAATTGTTACATGAACGGTTAGGTCATCCTCATTTGTCAAAGTTAAAAAAAGTGGTCACCGAGCTTAGTAGTCTCCAGATCTTAGAATGTGAGTCCTGTCAATTAGGAAAATATGTTAAATCTATCTTTCTCAGAAGGTCTAAAACAATGTGTAATTCTAGTTTCTCTATTATCCACTCTGATATTTGGGGACCTAGTCGCGTCTCTTCTTTTGGTTTTAAATATTTTTTCACATTCATTGATGAATACTCGAGATGTACTTGGGTTTATCTTATGAAAGACCGTACTGAATTGTTGTCTATCTTCACATCCTTTTTGAACGAAATCAAGAACCAATTCGGTCAAGTAATCAAAATTTTAAGAAATGATAATGTCAAAGAGTACTTCTCATTCAATTTTTCTACAGCCTTGAGTTTGCATGGTATATTACATCAGTCCACTTGTCCTCACACATCACAACAAAATGGTATAACAAAAAGGAAAAATAGAAACTTAGTTGAGATTTCTCATACCCTATTCCTTGATGCAAATATTTCTGTCCATCATTAGGGAATGTCGTCCTAACTGCATGTTTTCTTATTAACAGGATGTCATACTCTCTCAATAATAAGGTCCCTTCCTCCATTTTTTTTCAAATGATCCTCTCTTTCACAATTCTCCCCATGTGTTTGGTTGTGTATGTTTTGTTCATGACATGTCTCTAGGGTTGGACAAGTTGTCTATTCGTGCGATCAAATGTGTCTTATTGGGCTATTCTCAACTTCAAAAGGGGTACCAATGTTACTCTCCTGAAACCAAGAAGTACTGTATGTCTACTAATATTACATTCTTTGAAAAGACTCCTTATTTTTTCTTCATCCGTTCAAGATGTGCATGTCATTCAGCAGGTCCTCCCAATACCATTAGTCGAGTACACTAATTCCAGTATCTCCGCTAATCCTAGTCTTGGTCAAAGTCCTCCTATTGATATCCATGGGACCCAAATAACTAGTCCAGTTATCTAAGAACGAGGTGAATCCTCTACTTCGAATTCTTCTCAATCGTCACCCAATACCACGACTCTTGATGAAGAAGATTCAATCTGGCCCATTACTCCTAGAAAAGGTACTCATTTCACTCAAAACCCACATTCTACTTATAATTTTCTTAGTTATCATTGATTATCGCCCTCCAATTGTTCTTTTCTATCCTCAGTGTCTTCTATTACCATTCCCAAAAATGTGACGGATGTACTTGATCATCCTGGATGACGACAAGCCATGATTGTAGAAATGCAGGCTCTTGACCAAAGTAATACTTGGGAGTTAGTTTCCCTCCCACTTGAAAAAAAGGCAATTGGGTATTGATGGGTTTATACAATTAAAGTTGGTCCTAATGGTGAAGTCGATCGTCTCAAGGCACGATTAGTTGCAAAAGAGTACACTCAAATTTATGACATCGATTATAGTGATACTTTCTCTCAAGTGGCCAAAATGACTACTATCCGCCTGTTTTGCCATGGCAGCAATTAGTCATTGACCACTGCATCAATTAGATATCAAAAATATCTTTCTACATGGTAACCTTGCAGAAGAACTATACATGGAGCAACTTCTTGGGTTCGTTGCTCAGGGGGAGTTTGGTAAGGTTTGTAAGATGTGCCGCTCTTTCTATGGCCACAAACAATCACCACGTGTTTGGTTTGGTAAATTCAACTTTGTTCAAAAATTTGGACTAAAACGCAGTAAAGCAAATCATTCAGTTTTTTATTAAAACAACCATCTTAAGAAATGTATTTACCTGATAGTCTATGTTGATGATATAGTCATTACAGAAAATGATGTGGCCGAAATATCTCAATTGAAGGAGTACTTATGCAAAAATTTTCAAACCAAAGATCTTGGGAGTCTTAAATATTTTTGAGAATTAAAGTAACTCAGTCAAAAGATGGGGTTATTATCTCTTAGAAGTAGTACGCTCTTGACATCCTACAAGAGACAGGTATGCTTGATTATAGGCCAGTAGATAGTCCTATGGACCAAAATCAAAAACTAATGATGGAAGAAGGTGAATCATTCCCTGATCCAGAAAGATATAGGTGGCTAGTTGGAAAGATAATTTATCTTACTATTACGAGGCCTAATCTATCTTTTGCAGATGGAGTGGTTAGTCAGTTCATGCAGGCCCCATGTATTGTCCATTGGAATGTCATCATTTGTATTTTAAGGTACTTCAAAAAGACTCCAGGACAAGGTTTGCTATTTGAAGATAAAGGAAATGTCCATGTCTCTAAATATTGTGATGCTGATTGGGTAGGCTCCCCAACTAATAAACGCTCTACTACGGGATATTGTGTTTTCTTTGGAGGAAATATTATCTCATGGAAAAGTAAGAAGCAAAATGTAGTGGTCAGATTTGTTAGAATTATTATTAGTTAGTGGTTATTGGTTAGTGGTTAGTAGTTGGTGGTTGGTGGTTGTTAATAGTTGGTGGTTGTTGTTTTAAATGTTGTAATCCTATATATATATATATGAGATCATAGAGTGGAGTAATGCATCCCACTAAATTAGAAATCTTCTTTTCACTCTCTTTGCTTTCTTAACTTGGTATCAGAGCAGGTTGGTCCTGCTCTGCCTGTTCGGCCACCGTCCGGCCACCATCCAGCCACCGTCCGGCCATTTCCGGTCACCGTCCGGCCATTTCCAGTCACCGTCCGACCATTTTCCGGCCACCGTCCGACCACTTTCCGATCACTTTTCGGCAACCGTCAGTCCCCCGTCCAGTCACCTTTTTTTTGCTGCCGTCCGACGACTTTCCGACCACTTTCCAGTAACCTTCCGGCTATCTTGGGTGTTCTCTTTCTTACAGGTTCCATTGTCTCCATCTTACATCTACATTATTTAAAACATGTCGTCAGGGCCCATAACCTCCTTTTCCGGAACTCTCACGATAACGGCTGAGAAATTAAATGGAAAAAATTATGTCTTGGTCCTCTTTAGTGGAACTTTGGTTCCTTGGATAAGAGTTTCAAGATCATCTAGAAGAAGACGGAAGTAAGATACCAGAAGATCAGGCTCAACAATGGAAAAAGTTTGATTATCAACTATGTGCTCTACTGTGGCAATCAGTAGAACCAAATATTTTGAACACTCTCATATCCTTCAAAACATGTAACTCTTTCTGGAAAAAAAACTCAGAATATATTCGCAAATGATATCCAACGCCTCTATGATTCCGCTAATCGATTAGCCTCTCTCAAGCAATTGGATAAAGATATGATGACCTTTATTACTGAAGCTCAATCAACAGTTGAAGAATTAAAGATGTTCTTAGAGATGGATTCGTTAAAGGAGATAAAGCAAAAGTTGGATAAATTCTATATGGTTATGACTCTCCGGGCTATGAATTCAGAATTTGATCATGTTAGAGATCAAATTTTAACTGGACAAGAAGTTCCTTCTATGGAAAGTTTGACTACAAGACTGCTTCGTGTTCCAACTCTCAAAGGAAAAAATAATCAAGAACTTGTTGAATCTTCTACTATAATTTCTACCCGTGGAAGAGGAAGTCGCGGCACTAGAGGAGGACGTGGAGGTAGAGGACGTCCTCAGTGCACTCATTGCAAGAGAATGGGTCATACAGTGGAAAATTGCTACTCTTTGCACGGTTTTCCTGACAAAACTATCAATTTTTCCAAATCTGAAATGGTTGAACCCAAGTTCTCTCACGAAGAATATCAGGAATATTTGAGGTTGAAATCCAGTAATCTAGCCCAGTCATCAACAACCCCAAATTCATCAACAACTTGCATTTCACAATCTGTGGAAAGTCAAAATCCATGGATTATTGACTCAGGTGCTTCTGATCACATGTCTGGTAATGCCTCTTTGTTCTCTTCTCTCTCATTTCCTAAAACTCCTCATCTCATAACCTTAGCTAACGGATCTAAAGTAGCCTCTAAAGGAACGGGTCAAGTCTCCATTTCTCCATCTTTAAACTTAAAATCTGTTCTTTTTGTTCCTTCATGTCCCTTCAGTCTCATTTCCCTAAGTCAATTAACCAAATTATTGAATTGTTCAATAACCTTTAATGCCAACTCTTTTGTTATACAGGAGCATGGTACGGGTCGACAAATTGGAGAAGGACATGAATCTGGAGGCTTATACTACCTTGGGACTAAATCATCTGTATCTTGTGTTGCATCCTTGTCTCCAAAACTATTACACGAACGTTTAGGGCACCCTCACTTATCAAGATTAAAAAAAATGGTTCTTGAACTTCAGACTCTTCAAAATTTTGAATGTGAATCATGTCAACTAGGGAAACATACTAGGTCCTCTTTTCCTAAACGTTCTGAATCTAGATGTGACTCTGTCTTTTCTCTTGTTCATTCTGATACTTGGGGTCCTAGTCGTGTCTCATCCTTTGGCTATAGATATTTTGTTACCTTCATTGGTGAGTTTTCTAAGTGTACTTGGATTTATCTAATGAAAGACCGTTCTGAATTATTACCTATCTTCAAGTCTTTCCTTAACGAAATCAAAAATCAATTTGAAAAAGTAATCAAAGTTTTACGAAGTGATAATGCCAAAGAATACTTTTCTACTTATTTCTCCACTCTCTTAAGCTCCCAAGGCATTTTATACCAGTCTACTTGTCCTCACACACCACAACAAAATGGTATAGCAGAACGAAAAAATAGACATTTGGTTGAAACTGCTCGTACCTTATTACTTGGTGGAAATATGCTAGTTCATCATTGGGGAGATGCTATTCTTACTGCATATTTTCTCATTAACAGAATGTCATCTTCTTCTCTTAACAATAAAGTTCCACACTCTATTCTATTGCCAAAGGACCCACTCTTTCATGTTTCTCCTCGTGTATTTGGTTGCGTATGATTGTTCATGATATGTCTCCAGGTTTAGATAAACTATCAGCTAGAGCCATCAAATGTGTCTTCTTAGGATATTCTCGTCTTCAAAAAGGATATCGATGTTATTCTCCTGAAACCAAGAGGTACTACATGTCTGCTAATGTCACTTTTTTTTAGTCAACTCCCTTCTTCCCTTCTTCTATGCAGGATATTAGTTCGGTTCAAAATGTCCTACTTATACCCTTAGTGGAGCCATTTGTACCTCCTCCTCCTGACACCCAAAATTCCACACAAAATACACCGGAATCCTCATCACTGCCTCTTATTACCTATCAACACAGGAGCCAAATGATCAGTCCCATATCCCAAGATGAGTCTTCCTCAGCAGATCCTTCTCAATCATCCCCTGATACCACGATTCCTGATAATGATTACTCAAGTTGGCCCATTGCCATTCACAAAGGTACTCGCTCTACTCGTAATCCACATCCCATTTACAATTTTCTTAACTACCATAGATTGTCTCCTTCCTATTTTTCTTTTGTTTATTCTGTATCCACTATTACTATTCCAAAAAATGTGAAAGAGACACTTGATCATCCTGGATGACGACAAGCCATGATTGATGAAATGCAGGCTCTTGAGCACAATGGTACATGGAACTTAATTCCTCTTCCACATGAGAAGAAGACTGTTGGTTGTCGTTGGGTCTATGTCATTAAAGTTGGACCAATAGGTGAAGTTGATCGACTCAAAGCTAGATTAGTAGCATAAGGCTATACTCAGATCTATGGTCTTGACTACAGTGATACTTTTTCTCCTGTGGCTAAAACGACTACTGTTTGACTTTTCTTTGCTATGGCAGTTATCCGTCATTGGCCTCTTCATCAGTTAGATATCAAGAATGCGTTCTTGCATGGTAATCTTAAGGAGGAAATTTATATGGAGCAACCTCCTGGTTTTGTTGCTCAGGGGGAGTCTAGTTTGGTTTGTAAGTTACATCGTTCTCTAGCTAAGAGAGTGAAAAAAAGATTTCTAATTTAGTAGAATGCATTACTCCACTCTATGATCTCATATATATATATATATATATATATATATATAGGATTACAACATTTAAAACAACAACCACCAACTACTAACAACCATCAACCACCAATTACTAACCACTAACTAATAATAATTCTAGCACTCCCCCTCAAGCTGGAGCATACAAATTGTATGTGCCAAGCTTGGAACAAATAAATTCAATTTGAGGTCCTCTTAAAGACTTTGTCAACACATCTGCAAGTTGATCATTGGACCCGACAAATTCAGTGTAAATTTCTTTAGACAACATTTTTTCACGAATAAAATGACAATCAAGTTCTATATGTTTGGTCCTTTCATGGAACACCGGATTAGAGGCAATGTGGAGAGCTGCTTGATTGTCCCAATACATCTTCATCTGTTGGATCTCACAAAATTTCAGTTCTTGAAGGAATTGTTTCACCTACACTAGTTCACAAGTGAGAGATGTCATTGCTCTATATTCTGCTTCAACACTAGACCGGGCCACTACATTTTGTTTTACTTTTCCAAGAAATAATATTGCCTCCAATGAGAACACAATATCCTGTAGTGGAGCGTCTGTCCATAGGAGATCCAGCCCAATCAGCATCACAATACCTAGATATTTGGGTACCCCCTTTATCTTCATACAACAAACCTTGTCCTGGAGCTTTTTTGAGATATTTTAGGATGTGAACGACAGCATTCCAATGATCAGTACGCGGATTTTGCATAAATTGACTCACAACTCCAACAGCAAAAGATAGGTCAGGTCTGGTAATGGTGAGATAAATGAGTTTCCCAACAAATCTTCTATATCTCTCAGGATCGAGAGCGGTTCACCTTGATCCGCCATTAATTTCTGATTTGGATCCATAGAGTCATTTCTTGGTCTACAATCAATCATGTTTGTTTCTTTCAGGATATCTAAAGCATATTTTCTTTGGGAGACTACGATGCCTTCTTTTGATTGAGTCACTTCAATCCTTAGAAAGTATTTGAGACAACCAAGATCCTTAGTTTGGAAGTGATTGCATAAATGTTTCTTTAGCAAAGAAATTTTATCAACATCATCCCCTGTAATGACTATATCATCTACATATACAATTAAATAAACACATTTTCCTGAAGCAATATAATAAAAAAACATAATGATCTACTTCACTTCGTTTTAATCCAAAACTTTGAACAAAGTGACTAAACTTTCCAAACCAAGCACGTGGAGATTGTTTGAGACCATAGAGAGAACGATGTAACTTACAAACCAAACTAGAAGATTAACTGCTGAAGCTGAATACAAGGCAATGACGTCTTTTACTTGTGAACTTATATGGGTAAAACAATTCCTTCGAGCGCTTAGATTTTGTGAAGTCCAGACTATGAAAATATATTGGGATAACCAAACTGCTCTCCACATCACGTCAAATCCTGTATTTCATGAAAGGACCAAACACATAAAAATTGACTGTCATTTTGTTCGCGAAAAATTATTATCCAAAGAAATTTGTATTGAGTTTGTTGGATCAAATGACCAACTTGCAGATATGTTGACCAAGTCCTTAAGAGGACCTCAGATTGAGTTTATTTATTCCCAGCTTGGTACATACAATTTGTATGCTCCAGCTTGAGGGAGAGTGTTAGAATAATTATTAAATTTATGTGTAATCATTAAATCTGAGTAGGGGATAATGTGTTAGAAACATCTACCAGTTGTCCTACTGTTGTACCTAGTTTTGTACCTAGGTGTTTAGTGCAACCTTAGATCTTCTATGCTCTCTTGTATTAGACTTTCCAATATAAATAGAAGATGATTAAGAGGGGTGATTAAGCCCTTCAAACTATATTTTCTTGTTTCTTAACGTTAAGTCTAACATTAGTCCAGCACGGGTAACTTAAATGATAATATTAACATAAAGTAAATGATCATTTTGGTCCCTAACTTTGAATTTGCAGAAAGTTGTCACATTAGTTCCTAATTTGAAGGAAATTAAAAGAAAATTATGAAAGTGTAAATTAATAGAATCCAGGTTCAAGAGATATCAAAAGTGTGCTATTGTTAGGAAAAAAGTAAGAAATAGTATACTCTAGAAATCCCAGAGCAAAGCTCCTTCTAGAACAGATAATACTCTCTCCCCCGAACCCATAAGCTTTTTAACAGAAAAGTTACAGAATGAATTACATGCATTCCCCTCTCTCTATAACCATCGTAATCCTAACTAACTGCCACATCAGCAGAACTCAGTTGCTTGTTCAAGCCAAACCTTCGCAATGTCCTTACATAAATCGACAGTCACATTAGTCCACAGTCCCAAGAAATGTGTGACTAAAGTGATAGTAAGTAGTTAAATTGAGGAACTTATTTAACATTTTCTTAACGGACTAATATAACTAGACCTACTAAAGTGGTTGTTTTGTCTCCGACAACAGCCCTTAAGCAACCAAAATGACAATAAATGTTTAAACTCAGAAACTTAGATTAAACCAATCACAGAGATCCAGTTGACATTTTTCTAATCCCAAAGACTACTACGACAGACCCAGTACTCGAGGAACTAAAACGGAAGTTTGTTACCTTGGAGACAGGCTTGAGTTTGAGACAGGGACTATCCGTGTGAGCCCCAATTATGTAGAACCCATTTCCAGCAACGTACCTGAGCAGAAGTCGAAAAAGGAAGCATTAAGCATCATTATTACTATTATCGTTGTTCCGTGTTTGGTTGAAAAGAGAGGGGAAACGAAAGGAGCGAACTTTTTGCCGATGGCGAATGCGACAATGGTGGAGTGGTTTCTGGTGAAGAAGTACTTGTTGCCAGGTTGCAGTTCCCACAGTTCCCTCTCGGAAAGTTGGTGGAACCCGGCGCTCTGCAAACGCCTCTTGGCCTCATCTGAAAGGAACGAAGAAAGGGTGAATGAGGATTTGCGAATCGGGGAGCATAGAAGGAAAGAACAGAGTTGGTATTGGTTTTACCGACGGCGTGGAAAGCCGTGGGAGAAGCGTTGAGAAAGTCGACCAGATCGGAAACGACGTCGTGGCTCGGTTGCTTCGCCATTGCCGTTCAGATGCTAACACTACGTATCTGTGATTCTATCGCTGTTGCGTGCGTTTACCCAGCTGAGACCTAAAACAGGATTTTCTTAAGATACAGAAAATAAGTAAATAAATAAAACAAAACAAAACAAAACAAAAATCTCGCCTCTTCGCGCAGGACCCAAACTCAGCATTTAAACCGTGAACATATCAACCACGTCACTTAACATGATATTCATTATCATTAAAAGAAATTATAAAATATAGTTTTATAATATCACATTATTTTTAAATAATTTATCTTTTCATTACAAAATTTATTAAAAAATTTTATTTTTTATTTTTTAAAATAAAAATTAAATAACTGATTATATTATATAAAAAAGTTACTTATAATAATTAATATTTTAATTTTTCTATTTTGATCAACAACTCTTATTTATTGAAGATGGTACCAGTGGCTGAACCCGAAACTGACGTATGAATTTGAAAGTGAAAATAAATGATTTTGCTTATTGACCAAAATAGTCGCTAGCAATCATCGGGAATGGACAGAAGATATTTATTTATTAATTGTTATATGGCAATGGAATGATGATAGAATGAAGTTGGTAATCTGGTGCATGGTGGTGTAGGTTGATATTATACTCACGTTTATCACACTTATTCACGTACTTTGCGTTGTGCCTATTGGGAAGGGGAGAATGTTATCCGTTTTAGTTGTCATTTTATTGTTAAATTATCAAACAATATTTTTATTTATTTATATATATATATATAATATGTATTTTGAGAAATCTATTATTACTATCCCATCTATGACTAATCGGGAGTAAGTTTAGAATTTAACATTTAGACTTTCTTTTCTCAAGCTAAATTAAAACCTTCGAGGAGTGGTTGGACTGCAAGTTGAAAGTAAAATTAGAAACTTGGCTTTATTGAATCACGTAGAATATGGAGATTCTTAAAATACCATTCGAAAATAATATAATTTTTATTTGATATTTTTAAGGTAATGTGACACGTATTTTAAGAATAAAAGGGTGATGAATGAAAATTATAAAATAAATAATATTTTGAATAAGAAAATTCACCTTAAAGATGTTATTATAATTATCGTTTGATTGAGAATCTAATACGTTAAGTCTTATATCACTTTAAAATTGAGATTAAAAATAATTTAAATATGTTATATTTTTTTAACCTATTAAAATATCTTATAAAAACAAAATTATAATAAAAAAATGTTTTAAAATAGACAATATAAGAATTAATCTTAAATAGCTACAAATTAAAAATGACAAATTTTCATTACTAAACAGAATATGATAAATTATTCAAGTTTTGTATATCAAATTCTCAAATTTATTATAATAAAAAAAATATATGATCTTACTGAATTTGTTTATTAATAAGATAAAAGAATTCTCATCATAAAAGAAACGATGTTCGTAAATTAGAAATACATTACCCGTATTATTTTTATTTTATTTTTTTCCTGAACTCATAAATTCCCCTTTTACGAAACTAATGTGAATTATCTTGAAGTAGTTCAAAATGAGACTTTGCCCACATCAATATCAGTTTCATATTGATTGCTTGGAAGGTGTTTTTTTTTTTTTTCCTTCTATTTCACCTTTAATTTATCGTCTCTCGTACATGTTCAAGTAATTAAAATAAAAGTCAAAACAAAAGACAAAAATATTATAGGCTTAAGTTTAATTAGTAAACTCATTTCAAAATTTTAATATAATTTTAATTTTTAATTTTAAGAAAATAAATTTAGATATATTTTCATATTTCTTAAGTCAAACTTTATACATTTAATCTTTCTAAGTCATTATAATGACTAATGGGATTTAATTAATGGGAAGCAAATGCTTACTAGAGTTACCAAAAATTTATGTTTATGGTCTTCTACGTTGTCTAACTTTAACTATAAACAGCACTATCTTACAAATTTCAAAGTATAATTTAAATATTAATTAAATTGGGTATTTTCTTGTTGTAAGAGTTTTTTTTTATTCCTAGTTTAAGAATTTTATAATTAAGGTTATCAAAAATAGGTGGTCTAAAGAGTTTAGCTGACTAACAATCTAAATAAACAAAAAAAATTTATAACTCAATATGACTTATATTTTAAATTCTTCATAATTTTTTTTATAACTTGACTCAAATTTATTTTAATTGAAAAAAATGTCTATATAAAAATAATTTATTCAAAAAATAAAAAAAATATTTTTAAAATTTAAGTTATATATTAATAAAATTATTTTTTAGTTCAATAATAATAATTTAATATATAAAATACAAAAGATTATATTCATTCACTTCCAAAATAAAAGTTACATGCTTACTCTTCAATCTTATCATTATTTAATAATTTATTTTAATTATTAGATATTATTATTATTATTAGAAACTTATTTTTATACTAACTCTTAAAATAAGTAGATAATTTTTCAAATTAATTTATAACTAATGGAAACACAATGGTAGATGTGCCTATGTGTCCACATTTTTATTATGTTTTTATTTTAATTTATTAAAATTTAATGTATATATTAATTTTAAAATATAATTATTTGTTTTTGAAGTTTTAAAATAAAATAGTAGACCTTTAAGTTTACGGGTCAAATTAACTTAAGCCTAATTAGGTAACGACCTAAATGGATTCACCCAAAATTAATAAGATTCAATATAAATTAATAAGTTTTTTGTCTAATCTAACTTGTTTTTTAAGTCTTTCGAACAACTCATAAAGGTAAGCCTATTTTAAGCCAAATTGTCAAAACCACCCGGTTTAACTTGATCCTACAGATTAAGTAAAAAAAATGATAACCTAGTATGACTTATATTTTAAAATAGACCATAATTTATAGTCTAATTTAACCATATGTTAGACCAACATGCTAATGAGTCAATTTTGACCTGATTGGAAATTAGAAGAAAAAAATATTAATGTGTTTATATCAAAATAATTATGTTAAAAAATAAAAATAAAAAATATATTTTTAAAAATTAAATTATATTAATAAAAATAGTTTTTATTTAAGATATAGTGATTTAAAATATAAATTATAAAAGAATGAATCCATTAAATTATAAAATAAAAATAAAAAACTTACTCTTTATTGATATAAAATAATAATTAATTTTAATCATTAAATCATAAAATAAATGATTATTTGGACTTATTATGATATTTATAAGTAAATCCCCTATCAAATCAATTTATAATACATATATATTTTTTAACTTTTGTTTTTATTTTAAAAATAATTTATTATTTTATAAAACATGTCAGTTCAAAGTTTACACACCGACCTAAAAGTATATGGGCTAGTCTAGCCTACGTCCATGTAGGTCATGATCTAAATATGTCAGACCAAAATAGGTTGGTTTAATTTAAGTTATAAATTTTTTTGCCTGATTTGACTTATTTCTCATACTTTTTAGGTCAATCCATTAGAATAAGCCTATTTTAACACCCCTAATTTTGACATCCCTACTTACTGGATTGGTTTTATCGATAAACTGAGATTTAAGGTCATACCTTTCTTAATAAGTTTGGTTCAACCAATAGGTCTTAGTTGATAGAAAATAAGATATATGAAAAATGCATTTCTCTTATTCAAAAAGAATAATGATGAGTCTAATAAATAGGCTATCATATAATACCAAAAAAAGAATTATAACATGACAAATAAATAAGCTACATAGCGTTCACTCTACATAATTTGAACATTGAAAAATCTATTAATAATTAAGAAAAATGGAAAACAATTTAGATGGAGAAATATTCCCCATAATACTTAGTAAAAAAAAACAATCATTCTCTTAAATTGAAAATTTACATTATTTTAATTTAGTTCATAGTACAAACCCTATCAAGTTTCTTAAATTACAGAAAGAATAAATTGTGAAAAACTTTGTAAATGGATCAATGATATGTTCTTCACTTCTATAAAGTTGTAGATAAATTATTTCTCATTGTTATGTTTCCTTAAGAAATAACATATATATCACATATATATGTTTGCTTCTTCATGCGACATTGGATTCTTGAATAATTTAATAGTTGATCTATTATTGTGGTTGCACCTAATTATTTTAAATTCATTTATCCAAGAAATCCCTTCAGACAAATGACTTTGCATGCACATGTTGTAGCAATGATAAATTGAGCTTCATTGCTTGAGAGAATAATTAAGGTGCTTCTTTCATTATTATCAACCGTATAATTACTATTTGTAAATCCTAATAAATTGGATTTTTCACTCCTTTTATAAAACAACCCAAAATATTGAGTTTGTTGCAAATAACAAAGGGTTTTTCACATATCTATTTTTCACACTTATAGAAAATATTATATTTAGTCTATAATGGTTAAATACATTAAATTGTCAACAATTTTCTTAGAAAGTGGATTGTCATCCTTCTTTCCTTCAAGATCCTTATGAATAGTTAGGTCATGCTCTAATGAAGTTTTTATTGGATTATAATCTTTCATTTGAAACCTATTCAAAACATCTCTCACATGTTTGTTTTGATAAATAAAAGTTCCACCAACTGATTGAATTACTTTTATGCCTAACATCATAGATTTCTTAAAGTTCTCAAACATAAAATTGCAATTTTCGGTAAAAATAAGATCATCAAAATATAAACAAATCATAAGTAATTTATCTTTATCTTTAATTTTAGTGAAAAATATGTGCTCAAAGGGACATTTTATGAATCCAACTTTGAGAAAATAAACTTCGATGCGATTATACCATGCTAGTGAGTCTTATTTCAATCCATAAAAAACTTTATTTGATTTATACTCTTTATGCATACTTTTAACCTTGACATAACCTAGTGGTTGTTCAATAAAGACCTACTCCTTCAAGTGTTCATGCAAGAATGATGGTTTAACATCTAATTGGTAAGTAGGTAAAGCATTTCTAGCCTACTAAAGCAACTGTGTCATATCTTACAACTAGATAAAAGAAATTTGTATAACTGATCTCATATTATTGTTTGTATCTATCAATTATATATTTTACTTGTCAACTTCACTATTATCTTCAACTTTATCTTAATCATCTATTTTACACCAATAGTGTTGTACTTTTTAAGAAGATCACATTAAAAGAAATGAGGGGGAGATTGATGAAAATGTCTCTACATTCTCAAGAGATGATTTTGATGATGATTCAAGTCAACTACATTCAAGTCAACATCATTCAAGATGAATTAAGGACAAGCTGAATTTAAGACGTTGGTGGCAATGTGAAACATTTCCCTACATGCCCAAGATATGATTTTGATAAAGATGATGATTTAAGCAAGCCCAAGATGTTTCATGAAGACTAGATAGAGTCTTAGAATACTGGATATGGAGATACAAGTTGATGAAGTAATATTATGCATAAGCCTCCAAAGCACAAGTGTGATAAAATTCATAACATGATATTTTTTACTGTCATAATCAATTGTGATGCATCAGAAATGGAAAAATGATTTTCTCTGTCATAATTGATATACTGGTAACATAATCAATTATGGCAATTCAAATTTGAAAAATATATCTACTTTGAAGAATAAATGTTTTTGAATATATCCTGATTTTTATTCACGAAAATATTAATGTCCAACGACCATTTTCTGATGTTATTTTTCTATTTAATTAAGTTTTGATGAAAAATAAAAAATACACAATTATAGAATTCGAAAATAAAATTTACATTCAATCAATTTTGAGAAAAGAATTCTGAGTAAGGTAATAGAGATCTTTTAGATGTTTTGAGAAAATCCTCTTCTCCATTGCCTACTGTGCTTTCATTGTTAATCACACTTGTTCTTGGAGGTTGTCATTCTACAGGCTTCTACAATTCATTGTGTCCATTACCCAGGTGTGATTGTTCTTATTTTATTACCTTCATCCTTTGTTCAAAGGAGGTGTTCATCCCTAATGGGATTCTAGGGAGGTGTTCATCCTTAGTGGGATTCTAAGGAGGTGTGTTCATCCTTTGATTTGTTCAAGGAGGTGTTTATCCCTAGTGTGATTCTACGGAGGTGTTCATCCTTAGTGGGATTTTAAGGAGGTGTTTTTCATCCTTTGATTTGTTTAGAGGAGGTGTTCATCCCTAGTGGGATTCTAGGGAGGTGTTCATCCTTAGTGAGTTTCTAAGGAGGTGATTGTTTTTTTAATTAGTTTACTTTTTACGGGTTCTTCTGCTGAGTTGATTGTAATTTGTAAACTGAATTTGAAAGATAGTGAATTGGGAGTCACTCTTGTGTTAAGAGTTGACTCGGGAACTGGATGTAGGGTTGGTTATACTTAAACCAATATAAATCACTATGTGCTCTTCTCTTTCCCTTATCTCTTTCTCTTTTCCTGATTATATTATCGTTTCAGCTTTATCCGTGTTCAAACAAATTATTGACTCACAAATAAATTTTTAATTTGACATCTATTAAAATTTGTGCATCTATTCACCCCCTCTAGATGTCATTTATCTAACAAGTGGTATCAGAGCTTGGTTAGATAAGATATTTCTAAACGATCTCTTAAGATGTCTATGCAAAATCAGGTTTACAGGGAAGGAGCCTCAATAAATAGATCACCATTATTTGAAGGAGAAGACTATCAGTTTTGGAAGGCGAGAATGGAAATATTTTTACAAACACTAGATTACGGTGTTTGGGATGCTGTACTCAACGGTCCCTACATTCCGATGAGAACAACGAAATCTGGAGTTATTCCAAAGACTTTTGACCAATGGATGCCGGATGAAAATAAGTGTGCCCATTATGATGTAAGAGCCCGAAATACTATTGTTTCTGCCTTAACTCGTAATGAATTTTTCAGGGTCTCACAATGCAAGACGACAAAAGAAATATGAGACACTCTTGAAGTAACACATGAAGGAACAAATAAAGTAAAGCGAGCACATAAGAACACACTCATCCAGGAGTATAAATTATTTCAAATGCAGCAAATGAAAGCATCACGGATTTCCAGATACGCTTCACACATATAGTAAATCACTTGAAAGCATTAGGAAAGAGTTTTGACAATGAAGAGTTGAACACAAATATCTTGAAATCCTTAGACAAGAATTGAAAACCAAAGGTCACTGCTATTACAGAATCAAAAGATCTCACAGAAATGAATATTGCTACTCTATTTGGAAAGCTGCGAGAACATGAGATGGAGCTACAAAGGTTAAAGAATGGTGAACAGAATCAAGCCAAGATGATAACTCTAACACTACAAGAAAATCTGATATTACCGACGGATACGAAGCCGTCGGAAAATAACTGATTTCCGACGGAAATTATCGACAAATGTAAAGTATATGTGAAATTTGGTCTTACCGACGGATATATTCGTCGGTAAAGGAACATTTAATTACCAATGGATATATTCGTCGATAAATTCACAATTAGTTACCGATGGATATGTAGCCGTCGGTAAATGAGTGATTTTCGAGGGAAATTACCGACGAATTTAAAGTTTCTGTGGAATTTGGTCTTACTGACGGATATATTCGTCGGTAAATTAACTTCCTTGAGATGAGTAAAATAACAAAAGGTGTCTCAGCGTCTATGCTTCTCCGAAACCCACAAATAAGGTCGTTCTCTCTACTGGAATTTACATTTGTCCAAGCTCCCTGGTGGCAACCACTTTAGCGATTGTGGCCTTGCGTAATCCCCACCTAGTGTCGCACGATTTCCCTTTGCTCCTCTCTTTGTCGCAAAGGTTAGGGTTTCTTTCCACATTCAATTTCTCGCTTGCTTTTGTGTTTGACTTGCTATTTCTCCCCTTCGATTGTCCGAAACTTTATGTATCATCTTATTCAAGTTATTCTCTGAAGTAATTACTCAAGTTCACTATAATTGCTTCTTCTAGATTTTTTTAATTTCTTATAGTTTTAGTCTTTTGACTTTTAGTTCGGGTGCAATGTTTCACTGTCTCTGAAACGGTTCTTAGTTGAAAATTTGGATCTTCAACCGTTTTGGAGATGTAGGAGATGTGGGTTTAAAATTATTTGTATGGTATTGCATTCAATTTTGTTATTCATTGACCCCGTCATCTAAGGAGGGGCTCTGGAAATAGATTTAGGTTTGTCTTTTTGTATGAACTTGTCGGTGAAGGTGAAGAAAATTAGAAGCTGAAATTGGTTTTAGGAGAAATTAGATGGAAGGCCTTTTATGAAAGTTGAAGTGTATAATTTGATTTTAGATTTATGTTGTAGAATTTGATTTTCGTTAATTGGACAAACTTAATTTATTTGACTTCTTTTTTTCACATAAATATTTATTCAGAAATCTGTCCAAAAAGTGCTGCTACTGACAATGGAAATGAGCTAGTAGCTACTGTCTTCGGTAGTTTGTCTTTGGTTAGAATCAAGACACAACAATTGGTCAATCTGGTCTTTGTCGTTGTCTTGATGATCCTGGAAACTGTAAGACTAAGAGTATGTGGATTCCTTAGTTTTTTTCTTTAGTATAAGCATCAAGCAATTTGACCTACTATGGATGTTTATTCTCTTAGGTTTGGTCACTTGCTTCTACCCTTGTGTTACATTTGGATTGATAGCAGAAAATAGTACATGAAGGCAAACAAAGTAAGCTTTTATTAAACACTGCATGCACGAGTTACATATATTCAGAGTTTTGACTCATAAAGGTTACATCTTCTGCTATTTTTCTTTTTCTTTCATATATGCAGCTTGCACTTGTAATGGGGCTATTTATGGGGCTTTTTCTTTCATATACTACACATCTCATCAATTTTAGGATCTCTATTGTGTCTGTCTTAATCTTATTTCTTCTTCTTATGCATGTACTTCTTCTCAAAATCTGTTTTTCATGTATTTGGGGTAAGAATCTTTGTGAATTGTCAAACACCATATGGCTTTGCTGGCTAAATAATGCCTTTGAATATTTGTCCTATAAGTGCACTTTAGATATTACTATTATAATGAGCTTCATCTATTATAGGAATTTTCATTGCCACAAAATGCATAGCCAATTTTTAGCTTGGTCATTTAAACTCTTTGGCCCTATTCGCATAATCAAGTTGTGATTACAGGGGAACGTTCCTTGAAAGAAACTGAACATAGCTCAGTTGAAGTAAACAATTATAAAAACTAAGTGTTTATCTATCACTTTTACTAACACATCTAAACTTGCATACAAGTCTTATGAAAACATTTTATAAAACACTTATCATCAGACTATCTACTAGCTATAGGGATTACTTCACCAGAAAAAGTATAATATATAACAACTGTACAATTTTTTCTATAGTCCAATATAGGAATATGATGAGTAGGGGCCAGATGTTGGAGTTTTCCACATGAAGTAAGCTACATATGCAGTGCAAATTAGGATATGATGTATTATGTTCGTAATTAACGTAGACATCTCTCGCCTATAGCTAGGTTATTCACGTCAGCGAAATTTTTGGGTTATGTTTGATGTATCCTTTCACATATATAGTCCTCTAGCATAAGTGCCACGCCCAATGAAGTAGACTAGGGATCATTCACAGCTTTAATGGATATAGTATGTCCAAATGAATTTAGGGTTGAAAAAACCCAATTAGGCAAAAAAAGCTAAGGATAAAGGGTAATGTATTTGCTTTAATGTGTAAATATTTTAAAAAATTATACCCATTAAAAATAAAGATAATTTTTAATGAGTAATAGAATTATTGTTAGAGTAAGTAAGAGGGTTAAAAAGTTGGAAAGTAGAAGAAGGAAACGAAAAGGGGAGGCAAAGGGAAGAGGATAATAAAGTGGAGCCCATGAGATCTGTTGTAATGATTTAGGTGTGAAGCATGAGATGAATGAATGAATGATAAAGAAAGGTTGAGAGTGTCATTAAGCATAATTATGAGTAATCAATAAAAAGGGGTTTGGTTTAGTTTAGGTTTAGCCATAAGTGTGTGTTGTCAAACGTAAGCGAAGAGGGGAGAGAGAGAATGAAACATGTTGACCAAATGTTTCATAGCCATTTTTTCAAAGGTAACTAAACTGGGTTCCAGGGAGCAAAGCAAGGCAGCATCCATTTAGATTTTTTCTTGGCCATGTTTTTAATAGTGCTCGTACAATGTACCAGGGAAACAAGTGTTTATGTTTTTGTATAATGGGATTACGTGTCTCTATTTTTTTATATTTTTAAATTTTAATTTTTTTTTCATGCATACACATTTGTGGCCAATAAATAGAACCAAATCGAGGATTTTTGTTTTGTTTTGTTTTGTTTTGGGTAGAGTCAGGTAAGAATTAGGTTGCTACAGTACAAAAAGCCCAAGACGGAGGCAGCTGGGTTTAAAAGCGTTCACACGTGGGACTAAAAAAAAACACCATTGCATTTACACGAAAACTTAAATAGGTCTTCCTCGAAAGTCTATCTTACACACTTGGTGGTGGGTGAGAGGAGGAAAATTGCTCTTCTTACACTGAAATTACTAATTAGTGTTATGAACCACAATTCCAATGGTTGCCATCTAAACTGTTTTGGGGATAACATAGCTTTTATAATTTCAATTGTTTGTTTGACACTTAAAATTGCTTGACAATTGCTTTTGGGAACCAGATTGTGTCCATGATTTTCCACCCAACACTTTAAATTTGATGAATTAATCTTCCGAAGGTGTCAGTAATATGTTAAAAATAATATAAAATCCTTTGGTCACCATGGCTAGGCTGCTATTATTTCCTCCATTTGGCTATACAATAGACTGATATCCTGTTACCCATCAAGTCATAAATGCGTTTTTCTTTTTTAATAAATAAATTTCAGTTTTGCTGTAATTAATTCGAGATCTAAATATTTGAGTTCCAGATTGATCACTTTTTCACCTTATTTCATTTAGCAATACTCTTCCACTTTAGTTTTTCACATTTTTTTACTTTTCATCTTTATATGTAAATATGTTTTAGTGCACTGATTCCTTTTTTATTGAAACCTAATTGCTTGAAAGTCCAATGTTAAGTTGGATTTGACAATATAAAAGTAGCTTAGTATTATTACGTTGAATCTAATGTTTAGATTCAATTTTGTTTCAAATTATGTGAAGTGCAATTTCACTATTTGTCTTAAGTCTATAGGAGATTTCATTTATATCAACTTTTGCAAAACATAAAATTTTAGTTGAGTCTTTTTACTCTATTTGAAGCATAGTTTAATGAAAATCCAATGGTAGATTTCTTTCAAAAATTCCTTTAATTGATCTTATTCTCTTCAATATTACAAAACATGGATGGTATTTCTTTCAATCGCGGTTGGATATATGATAGATGTTATAGTGGTAGAAGAGGTTTGAAAGAGTCTTTTGTTATAGGGGTTGAAGAGTTTATCGAAACAAGACGACAATATAAGCATTATGAACATGATGTCGTACTCGGTCAAATAATTAAAACAGATAAATGTAGTACTAGGAAGCTTTCCTAGGTCGTCTCCCAAAGACCACAAATTTCTATCAAAGTTTATCAATTTTAGTAACAAAAAATTAAAAGGGGAGTTTTTCAAAATTAAAATATTAGATGAAACAAAACAAAAACAGCATTATAAAAATGCGGATTAAAAACAGATTAAAATGCAATTGATTTTCTGATTCTAATGCAGATGTCACTTATCCTAGATTACGAAATTAATTCGAAATTAACCGACTAAGCGAAGATAAATCCCAAATTATATTCTAATCCAAAATTAATCAACTAAGCGAAGATTAATCTCAAATTAGCTTTAACCCTTGTTCCAATATGAAATTAACCAACTAAGCGAAGATTAATCCTAAATTTTCCTTAACCCTTATTCCAACATGAAATTAACCAACTAAGCGAAGATTAACCCCAAATTATCCTTATACAATTAAGCATTGCATACATCACATAATCTCATATCTAACACAGAATTAAGCAAGCTGTGATATAAGTTTCGGTTTATTAAGCATAAACAGATTATAATTCAATACTGAGATTAGAAGATGAAGAGTTAAGAGAACAAACAATATGAAATTGAAGAACAAAACCTCAAAGATCTACTTGCATTCTTCTCGGAAAATCAATACAAAGATTTAGCTATCCATAGAAAGTTGAAAACACAATAGAAGAAACATAATTAAAATTGAAACAAGAATTTAAAAATAATGACAAGAAGAGTAACAAACTTGAATGTAAATTGCAGAAGATGAAAGACGGAAGTGTGGTGGCTGCCTAGTCCTTCTGTGATGTCCTCTTTTCGTGTGATGTGCCTCTCTTATATAAATAACCCTAACCCTAATCTTAATCGAGGTTTGGGCTCAACTAGTCCATGAAACACATCATAAATTGGCTTCAGTGCAGGTCCATGAACTTCAAACACGTGCAGTATTTTCAATACTTATCCAAATGAAGCGATTTTGGTCTCCAACGAAAGATTTTTGAGCTAGCTTTAAAACGCCACCGTTTCTACTATTTTCGGAGCTCTAATGAATTTAGGAGACTTAAATTACTGAAGCATGTCCATTGGGCCGGCCTGGTGCGCTTGACCCGTTTTGGATAATTTATGTAAAATCCAATTTAGCTCCGAATTGAATGATTTTGGATCCTGTGGAAAGCTCAATGTGTCTAGTTTATAATTATTTTAGAATTATGTTATTTGGAGATCTGTAGAAAAAATGATAAATAAAACAATAAACTAATGTCAGTACCAGTATAAAATAAAATATGACATTTGGCCCAATTTTTCAAGTCCAAAATTACTTTAAAGCTGTCCTAAAATTAATAATGAGTAAAAATTAGATCAAATAGATTAAAATCTAAATTATTAGCCCAATGAAGTCCAATCAATGAAAATGCACTAATAATAGACAATTAAACACAATGCACCAATTAAGATAAGTATATAAAGATAAGAAAATGTGGGAAAATAATGACTCATCAATGTCCATGCGTTAAATGCGATTGTACAAAGATTTTGAAGGATAAATCGTCAAAGTTCACCTTTACAAGCAAGGGTTCAAAAGAAACTACTAGATTTGGGTCGATCATGGTGAACAAATACCTCATGTTGAAGAGAATTTTGATCACAATTGTGTACACGGTTCAAGTAGCGGTGCACACATGCCTCAACAAGATCAATTTTTGTCAATGCAAGAGATGATGTACAATTCTCTCTTGCAACATCATTCATTTGAAGGACCCAAGTTGGTTAATATAGAAGAACCACCAAATGAAGCAAGTCAAATGTTCTATAATTTATTGGCTGAAACAACTAAACCCTTATTTGAAGGGGCAGAAGACTCAAAATTGTCAATATGTGTTAGACTTTTAGCTTGCAAGTCAAATTGGAACATTCTTGACTAGTGCTTAGACTTTATGACACGAATGTTGTTGGATGTGACACCTATAAAAGATGGTTTGCCCACAAGTTATTATGATGCTAAGAGATTAATATCAAAATTGGGATTAGAGGGTAAGAGGATTGACTATTGTGTTAATGGATGTATGCTTTTCTATGACAATGATTATGGAAAAAAGGATGCGGCATTGCTTGAATGTAAATTTTGTCAAACACCAAGATATCACAACAATAGCACTGGAACAAGTCACAAAAAGCCAGTCCCAATAAAAGCTATGTTTTACGTCTATAATTCCAATATTACAAAAAATATTTGCATCAATGCAAACTGCTGGGAAAATGACTTGGCACCATGATAATAGAAGTTCTCGATGTGTTACACCATCCATCAGACGGTGAAGCATGAAATTACTTTGATAGGAAACATCCTTCTTTCACTGTTGATCCACGCAATATCGGACTTGGATTATGTTCTAATGGATTTAACCCATATATCCAAGCTTCATCTTCACCTTATTCTTGTTGGCCCGTGATTTTCACCCCATATAATCTTCCTCCTTATATGTGTATGTCAAAGCCATATATGTTTTTAACTTGCCTAATTCCGGGTCCATCTAATCTGAAAGCCTCTATTGACATTTACTTGGAGCCTTTAATCGATGATTTGAAAAAATTATGGAGTGGTATTCTTACATATGATATTTCAAGGAAACAAAACTTTATGATGAGGACAACTTTGATGTGGACTATTAATGACTTTCCAGCATATCGCATGTTATCTGGTTGGGGGACTCATGGTAGATGGACTTGTCCACATTGTATAGAGCATAGAAAATCATTTACATTAAATTATGGCTATAAAAGTTGTTGGTTTGACTCACATCGAAGGTTCTTACCTAATGATCATCCTTTTAAAAGGAACATTAAAGCTTTTCGGAAGGGGCAAGTTGAATTAGAAGGGCTGCCTCCTAACACCTACAGAAGTATGGTCAAGAGTAAAAGATTTGCCAAAAGTAACTGAATATGGTGTGACAAGGATAAAAGGATATGGAGAGTGGAATAATTGGACAAAAAGAATCATATTTTGGGATCTCCCATATTGGAAAGATAATTTTTTGAGACATCATCTTGATGTTATGCACATAGAGAAAATTTTCTTTGATAATATTTTCAACACTGTGATGAATATAAGTGGCAAGACAAAAGACAATGACAAAGCAAGAAAAGATATAGCTTTATATTGTAGGCATAGAGACTTGGAGTTCAAGGCACAAGCTAATGGGAAAATGTTAAAGCCTAAAGCAAACTACACATATAGTACTCGAGCGAGGCAAAAGTAGTTTGTCATTGGATAAAAGAACTTAAGATGCCCGATGGTTATTCTTCCAACTTAACAAGATGTGCTGATGTTCAAAAAGGGAGAATTCATGGCATGAAAAGTCATGATTGTCATGTATTCATGGAGTGTTTACTTCCTATTGCATTTAGTGCATTACCAATACATGTTTTAAATCCTCTTATTGAAATTAGTCATTTTTTTAAAGATTTATGCTTTGCAACATTGAAAAGAGAAGTGCTAACTAGAATGGAAGAAAATATTCCAATTATTCTTTGTAAGTTGGAAAGAATATTTCCTCCTGGATTCTTTGATTCAATGGAGCATCTCCCTATTCATCTGGCATATGAAGCTTGGCTTGGTGGACCCGTGCAATATAGGTGGATGTATCCATTTGAAAGGTACTAAAATGATTGTCCCATGGCTTTTAAATGTCATTCTTATTATACTTATCAATCATAATGTTGTTTAATTCATTAGATTCATGGGTGATTCAAAACGATCAGTGAAAAACAAGGTCAAAGTTGAAGGATCAATTTGTGCAGACTTACTTGCATCGTGAGACAACTTACTTTTGTTCTCATTATTTCAACAACTTCATGTTATTACCACGACAACGTAGAAATGAAAAGGATTTTCAAAGCCAAACACAAGTTTCAATGTTATCAATCTTCCGACAAGTTGGTCATCCTTCGGGACGGAGTTAAGTTACTTGGTTGATCGATTCTGAATTTAAATCCGCTCATGTTCATATATTAATCAACTGTGTTGAAGTTAAACCATATCTTGAGTAAGTTCAAATAAGATTATTTTTCAATTTCTTTGTCAAATATTCTATGATATTCAAATTGACCGTTAAAATGGTGTACTTGGCTAGTTCATTCTTGCGATCGAACAAATAAGTGAATCACAGGCTTCGCTCGGATACATGCAGATTTTCCTATATGGTTCAAGGAGCAAGTATGAATCTTATAATTCTATTTTAAATATATTTTAGATATAGTAATGTAATATTAGATGTCTCTTAATTTTGTAGATCCATAGTGAGCCATGTACTCGTGAGAAATCAAGACCTAAGAGATTTGTCCAATCATCCCATGAGATGTGTTAAAGAATGGCACACATACTTTGTGAATAGATACAAATTTCATACAGATGCATGGAGCAAGGGGAAAAAGACGATAAATAGTGGAGTTTATGTTAAAGGTTTGACAGAAAGTGGTGAAGATGATTTTTTTGGGATAATTATTAAAATATATGAGTTTGAATACAATTCTTCAAGTTATCCCAAAAAAGTTGTGTTTTTTTATTGTGAATGGTTTGATCCATCTAGAAGAGGTACAAAAGTAGATCCTAAATATAATATTGTAGATATTCGAATGGGTTTAAGATATGAACCATTTGATCCATTTATCCTTTTACGTAATGTAAGACAAGTGTATTATGTCCCATATCCATCATTTCAAATAGATAAACGTGGTTGGTGTGTTGCAATCAAAACAAAACCAAGAGGTCGCATTGAATGTGATGGTGTGGAAGAGGATGTCCCTTACCAACTAGATGAAATGTTACATGGTAATGAAGTCATTAAAGTTGAAGGTATATTTGGTTTACATGACTTTGACATTGCTCCTGAAGAATTGGAAGAGGAAGAGGAAGGGGAGGAAGAATAGCAAGATGAAGAGGAACACGAAAGTCAAGAGGAAGAAACCGAGGATGAAGATGAGGATGAGGATGAGGATGATGAAGATGAAGATGAAGAATAAGAAGAAGACTTTAGTTTTCAACATAATTAGGAAAATTATGTCTTATAATCTTTATTTTATACATATGACTTATTGTATCCATATTTGTTATGTGTAATGTTATTAAGTTATTTTACTTAATTTGATATATGTTTTTATATCATTATTTATGTCTAATTTTATTTTCCTATAGATATGACTACAGGAGGTTCTGACTCACCTAAACCCCCACCCTATGGTGGGAATAAAGGAAAAGGGATAGCGAAAAAAAAGAGGCCACGTTATGTATTGAAGGTAGTTCCCACGTACATACCTGTCTCCATCTCGCTGCACCTCATCCATCACCATCCTCTATTGTAGGATCTACACCATCCCCTTTAGTTGTGCCTACTGTACCCACACCACTCGATAGCACCATCCACTTCGTAGTACCACCTATACCATCCTCGACCCCGATTGTGATTGTGACACACACCTTATCCCCAACCCTAGCTGTGGGACCCAACTCATCTCCATCACCATCCCCTACTACGGTGTCAGGTCCTTCCACCTCCGAAGGTCACACACCTACACAGATTCCATCCCCACAGATTGCGGTTAGAACATCACGGTCTAGTGGGGATGTCGATTCGGAGATTGGAGAAGATGACCATACTCTCCATGATCGACCCATGATTGAACCTTATGGTCGAGGGTAATATTTATATTCAATTCTCAATATATATTATAACTAAGTTTTAGTTCTTTTGACTATATATATATATATATATATATATATATATATACATTGTATACCTTTTTCTTTGAAATTAGGTTTCTTCCATCTAGGGTTGCATCACAAGTCGTTACAAAGAGTATTAAGCAGCAATTCCTTCGACCTTGGACGACATGGGGAGTGATTCCTAATAGTGATAAGGAGTCTTTTCGGCAACGTTTTAAGGTCAGTTAAAATTGTCAACTTAATTATTTGTTTAGTTCTTATATGTATATAATTTGTACCATAATGTCTACTCTTACGAGATGAAGGTTCAATGGAGACCGGAACATGAAAATCAAATAAAGAAGAATTTTCATTCCAAAGCATCTCACGAGACTTAGTGAGATGTTTCGGGACGCAAGAGTTGCTAGACCAAAGGCCAGATTGGATTGGAGAACATGTTTGGAGCAGGTTACTAGAACATTGGAGTTCACCCATGTATCGCTCTAAATGTGTGCGAGCCCAAAAGAACAGAGCATCCGAAAAGGGGGAAGTCTACACACGTGTGGCTCCATCACCACACATGAACATGTCATGCGTATGGTAAGTCTTTAATACATATATTTAGGATTATATAAGGCTAACTAAGTTGTATATAATTCTTATTTTGTCAATGTAATGCAGGCAAAAGAGCTTGGGAGATCAGTGTTTGTTGATGAGATCTTCCAGTAGACCCATATAAGAAAAAATACAGGTCATTTTGTTGATGAAAGGTCTAGGAAGACACATGCAAGTTCCTTCACTTATGATTTATTTTATGATATGTAAAGTTTATCATATCACAACATTTCTTTGTTTGTACTAATAGGAGGAATTTCAGACTAGACTTTCACAAGCTAGGTCATCTGTTGGTTCCTGTGTTGGCGATGCAGAGTCTACTCCTACAGACTCTACAGATGATGATCTTATTAGGTCTCGCTACTGGGTAAACACTGTTGGAGGAAAAAATAAGGGAAGATTATATGGAGTTGGACAACTTGTTCATGGTTACCAAGGTGAGTCTGATACTCTCAAGCATCAGACTCAAGCATCCAACTCCTCTGTTGATTTTGAAGAGATGAATCAACTGAGGGAACGATTATCTGCATAACAAGAAGAGATTCGTCGAACAAGGGAGCATAATGAGCGACTAGAGCACCAGTTTCGGGAGTTTCAATCACTTGTGGGTGCAGTCATTCAATTCCTACCTCCCGGTGCACAATCCCTCATTCAACAGCGCCAAAACAGCCAGCAGGATAGTCAACAACAATAATCTCAACAACAAGAACACAATCAAGAACAACAAGACAACGCAGAACAACAACACAACCCAGAACAACAAGGGCAACAGTCTCTTGATTATTCGCATTATTAGATATTTTCTCAAATAATATTGTATTTGACATTATTATACTTTATAACCATAGTTACTCTTACACATTAAGTTTTATTGTAGATAGTTTGAACTATATGTCATTTGTTTACATTGAGATTATTTTAATTATGTTTGATTTCAATTGAGGTTATTTGTCTTATATTTAAGTTGAATTTGATCTGAAATAGTTGAACTGTGGTTGGTGTTGCCTGTGATATAAAATGTATGGTATTATGCAGGGAAATTGGTTTTCTGAAAAATGAAATGGAACCTGGAAGAAATTACGATATTATCGACGGATATTTCCGACGGATATATTCGTCGGTAATTACCTACAACACTTACCGATTGATATATCCATCGGTAATTACATACAACGCTTATCGACGAATTTATCCATCGGTAATTACCTATAGCAATTTCCGACAAATATATCCATCGGTAATTACATACAATGTCTTTCGACGGATTTATCCGTCGGTAATTACCTACAACACTTTTCGACGGATGTATCCGTCAGTAATTACCTACAACACTTACCGACGGACTTTTCAAATCCATCGGTAATATTTACCGACAACACAATTACTGACGGATTTCTACCCGTCGATAATCCGTCGGTAATATGTATTTACCGACGAATTTTCTTAGTTACCGATGGATTTTATCCGTCGAAAAATCCTATTTTTCTTGTAGTGTAAAAGCAGAAAAATCTTCACAAGATGAAAGCGAAAATGAAGGTAAGTTTTCATATTCCAAAATATCTCTTTTAGCTAAATGATTTTCTCGTTTTATGAAGAACAGGAAAAAGAGACAACAAAGAAAAAAGAAAACCAATAGGTATGAGTGTTATGGATGTGGAAAGTTTGGTCATATCAAATCAGACTGTCAGGAACTTAAGAAAAAGAAGAAAGATGTGAAAGAGAAGAAGAAAGAGAAGAACGATACCTATAAGAGAAAACGCAAATCTTATATTGCTTGGGTAGATAATGATTCTTCCACAATACAAGAGAGTTCTTCCGAAAGCAATGATAAAGAAGAAGAAGCAAATTTTTACTTTATGACAAAAAGTAATGATGAAGCCTCATCACATGTAAGCAGTACAAAAATCCTTAAATGAATATGATGAGTTGTTTAAAGAATATCAAGATATGTATGAAGGTTTTATCAAGTTATCTAAGAAATACAATGCACTTAGACAAAAGTTTAATGCATTAGAAAATACTGTTGATATTTTTGAAAAAGAAAATGAGTGCTTAAAGAAAGATGTTGAGAAATTTAAAACTTTGCCTAAAAATAAAGAAGTTGCTAAACATTGTGAAAATTATAATCATTTGGAAAATGAGATTTTCAAGTTAGAGAAAATAATAAGCAAGTTTTTAAAATCTTCTGAAAATCTTAATTCTATATTAGGTTATCAAAGAGGGAATTCTAGCAAAGCTGGATTTGGTTACAAACCCAAAGAAAGTCTAGAACCTCATAAAATTTTTTTTGTAAAAGAGTAAAGGAAAACAGATGTGAAACCAGTTTCAAAAACTTTAAGAAACTCATATTTTCAAAGAAAACCAACATGTTTTTATTACATGAAATTAGGTCATACATCAAATAGATGTTACATAAAACATTTTGGCATATCTAATGGCAAATATGAATGAGTTCCTAAAAGAACAAAGCATTTATACATGTCTAGATGATAATTGAGCGTCTAATAGATTATGAATTTTCGGAAAAAAATAATTTGTTGTCATAATCAATTATGTTGATTCTAAAGGTGTTGTGATAATCGATTATTATATCATGTTTATAATCTTTTATCCTTAGTTTTTTTGGCAGAGACTT
This sequence comes from Sphenostylis stenocarpa, assembly GCA_963425845.1. Lineage (NCBI taxonomy): Eukaryota > Viridiplantae > Streptophyta > Magnoliopsida > Fabales > Fabaceae > Sphenostylis > Sphenostylis stenocarpa. The sequence goes on from OY731406.1 coordinate 42,930,774, forward strand.
GTGATTCTACTAACCTTCTTAAGGACCCAAAAATAATTAAAGGGTACCTAGATTTGTATGTTAATGTTGCAGGTAGTTATCAAGGATAAGAAATCAATGCAGGTTCTTGGAGCTAAATGGGTGTACAAGAACAAGCTAGATGAACAAGGAAATATTACAAAGATAAGTTTATTATTGTTTCACACGCCTTTGCATTGAATATCTGCACTGATCTGTCACATAAATTTGAATTTGAATTTGAAAGTTGCCTAAATAAGAAGACAGCAATTGGGGGAAACTACTGTAATCATTATATTCGCCTATCTTTCTCTCTCTTCATTTGTCTTGGGTATCCTAGATATTGTCTCCTTAATATGATGTTCTTCTCTATGACACTTTGTGGTGCATTATCTCTCTGCCTTGGTTTATGTGCTAATCTATGCAAATTTGTGATAAATTTTCCTTGCAATATTTTTCATAATTATCAATGAAATAGGAAGAGATTTTGATGATATTAATCTGTGTGAAACAGGGGGATATTTTTTTTATAATATTGTTTTATGATTATCAATGAAACATGGGGAGATTTTTTATGAATTAAAATCTATATCTGAATTAAACAGAGTTAAGAGAAGTCTTTGCTCATATGAGTTAGGGGGAGTCTTGTTATTAATATATCCAGGGGGATATTAAAAGACTGTCACTTGATACTATATTGTGCTAATCTTAAGCTGGCTATATAGAATCAAACATTTTAATTCATTTTAGGTGTTTCCTTGATCATCATTAAAAAGGGGGAGATTGAAAGCAACGAGGGGGAGATTGATGGAAATGTTCCTACATTCCCAAGAGATGATTTTGATGATGATTCAAGTCAACTACATTCAAGTCAACACCATTCAAGATGAATTAAGGACAAGCTGAATTTAAGACGTTGGTGACAATGTGAAACATTTCCCTACATGCCCAAGATATAATTTTGATAAAGATGATGATTCAAGCAAGCCTAAGATGTTTCATGAAGACTATATAAAGTCTTAGAATACTGAATATGGAGGTACAAGTTGATGAAGTAATATTATGCATAAGCCTCCAAAGCACAAGTGTGATAAAATTCATAACATGATATTTTTCACTGTCATAATCAATTATGATGCATCAAAAATGGAAAAATGATTTTCTCTGTCATGATTGATTATACTGGTAACATAATCAATTATGGCAATTCAAATTTGAAAAATATATTTGTTTTGAAGAATAAATGTTTTTTAATATATCTTGATTTTTATTCATGAAAATATTAATGTCCAACGACCATTTTCTGATGTTATTTTTCTATTTAATTCAGTTTTGATGAAAAATAAAAAACACACAATTACAAAATTCGAAAATACAATTTACATTCAATCAATTTTGAGAAAAGAATTTTGAGCAAGACAATAGAGATATTTTAACACCTTCTGAGAAAACCCTCTTCTCTATTACCTTCTGTGCTTTCATTGTTAATCACACTTGTTCTTGGAGATTGACATTCTACTGGCTTCTACAATTTGTTGTCTCCATTACCCAGGTGTGACTGTTTATTTTTATTACCTTCATCCTTTGTGTATTGGTGGCAAAGGAGGTACTTTTCATCCCTAGTGTGATTCTAGGGAGGTGTTCATCCTTAATGGAATTCTAAGGAGGTGTTTTTCATCCTTTGATTTGTTCAGAGGAGGTGTTCATCCCTAGTGGGATTCTAGGGAGGTGTTCATCCTTAGTGGGTTTCTAAGGAGGTGATTATCTTTTTAATTAGTTTACTTTTTACTGATTCTTCTGCTGAGTTTATTGTAATTTGTAAATTGAATTTGAAAGATAGTGAATTGGGAGTCACTCTTGTGTTAAGAGTTGACTGGGAACTAGATGTAGGGTTGATTATACATGAACTAGTATAAATCTCTGTGTGTTCTTCTCTTTCCCTTATATCTTTCTCTTTTCCTGATTATATTATCGCTTCCACTTTATCTGTGTTCAAACAAATTATTGACTCACAAATAAAATTTTAATTTGACATCTATTTTAATTTGTGCATCTATTCACCCCCCCTCTAGATGTCATTTGTCTAACACAATTCTTTCAAGATCCTTATGAATAGTTAGGTCATGCTCTAATGAAGTTTTTATTGGATTGTAATCTTTCATTTGAAACCTATTCAAAACATCTCTCACATATTTGTTTTGATAAATAAAAGTTCCACCAACTGATTGAATTACTTTTATGCCTAACATCATAGATTTCTTAAAGTTCTCAAACATAAAATTGCAATTTTCGGTAAAAATAACATCATAAAAATATAAACAAATCATAAGTAATTTATCTTTATCTTCAATTTTAGCAAAAAATATGTGCTCAAAGGGACACTTTATGAATCCAACTTTGAGAAAATAAACTTCGATGCGATTATACCATGCTAGTGAGTCTTATTTCAATCCATAAAAAACTTTATTTGATTTATACTCTTTATGTATACTTTTAACCATGACATAACCTAGTGGTTGTTCAATAAAGACCTACTCCTTCAAGTGTTCATGCAAGAATGTTGGTTTAATATCTAATTGGTAAATAGGTAAAGCATTTCTAGCCTACTAAAGTAATTGTGTCATATCTTGCAACTAGATAAAAGAAATTTGTATAACTGATCTCATATTGTTGTTTGTATCTATCAATTATACATTTTACTTGTCAACTTTACTATTATCTTTCAACTTTATCTTAAACATCTATTTTACACCAATAGTGTTGTATTTTTTAAGAAGATCACATAGTTCTCAGATATCATTTCTTTAAAAGGAATCAACTTCACCATCCATCGTCTTTCGTTACTTCTCTTCCTTGATAGCATTATCATGTATTGTAGGATCACAATATGCAAATAAAGTAAAATGAGTAATTGAATTGGGAATTCTAATTACATAAAAATCATCTATTCAAGCTAACCTTTTTTCTTATGGGGAGGTAATTCTTCTTCATTGTCATGATTTGTGTCAAAAGTTTTAATGTTTTTTTTAAGTAATTTTTTTCAAAATTAGAAGGGAATAAAGTGTGTTATTTCTCATCATTAAAATGTAACAATACTTGGGTAGATTCTTGTCTATTCCAATCCCAAGTATTTTCTTTATTAAAAACAACATTCATGCTATTGGCAATTTTTTTTACAAAGATTAAACAATTTATATGCTTTAGATACTTCCCTTACACCAACAAACACATTTTTTTAGATTTGTCATCAAATATCTTTCTTTTTCTAATTCGAAACATGAGCAAAAATAATGCATCCAAAAATTTTAAAGTGATATGCATTTATTTTTCTCCTACTCCAAATTTATTCAGGTGTCATATTTTAACAAACAAAAGTTGGACTTTTATTCAAAATATGAACACTCTAGTTTATTACTTATGACAAAAAATTCTTTGGAACCCTCACTCGTACAAATAAGCTCCCTACCAAATTCAAAATCGTCATGTTCTTTCTTTCAGGTACACCATTTTTTTTTTATGGTGTATTAATTACTTTGAGTTTTCTTCGTATATCATGTTTTGCACAAGAGTTGTCAATTTTTTTATCAATATTGACCACCACCATCATTTGGATGGGTTTTAATATTTTTCAAGCCTCATTTTTTATTCGAGCTTTAGACATGATGAATATAAAGAATACTTCAAATTTGACCTATAAAAATTGGACCCAAGATTTCCTTGAAAAATCATTAGTGAAGGTCACTAAATAAATTTTACCTTTGTTAGAAGATGAACTTATTCGATTATAAATATATGAGTGTACTAGTTATAACACATCCTTTACTTTCCATGAATTATTATATAAAAATGAGCACAATATTATTTGCTAATTAATACAACTCTCACATGCATAGGTAGGTGTTTAAATTTGAGAAAATCTTAAATCAAGTTCTTTTTGTTGAGAGTTTTTAATCCTCCAAAACTTAAATAACGAAAATGTTATAATCATGACTAGTCTTTGATTTCAACTACTAAGCAAGAGTTAAATAATTTCAATCTTTAACAAAAACAACATGTTGAAACTTATCTGCACAATAACAATAGTATCTCTAATAAGATCATATATTTCACAAGTACCTTATTTAATATTAATGACATAACCATTTTCCTCTAATAGACTAACATCAACAAGTTACTTTATAAGTGAGGGATGTACATTATATTACATATTGTTTCCACTAAATCATTATTGATTTTTATTTTAATGTTACCTTTACCCATCACTTCCATAGAAGAGAAACCATCAAAATTAACTATAGAAAAATCCTTATTTAAATAAAAGAAACAAAACTTATACCCACTCATATAATTGTTATAATCTATATCAACATACCAAATTTCTAAGTCAATTTTGTTTTCTTCATGAAAAACTACCAGCAAAGTTTTTTCCTCATTAACTTTTTTCACAAACGGTAAATTTTTCCCTTTTTTTTTATCATTAGGTAGTCAAGTATAACATTTAGAAGAACAATGACCATATTATGACATCTAAAACATTCTACCTAGATTTGGTATGATCTCATTCTTGACTTCTACTATGAAAATGGATATTATTAGCTTTAAAATATTTGTTTTCCTCTATATTTTTGTTGTCATCTTTATGTTTTTCATCTTTCTTCCTCAACCTCTATCATTCATTTTGTGTTGTTGAATTGGGTGTTTGTAAAAGCTTTCAAAGCTTGTTCATTTGTAATTTAATTTTGATTATTTTTTGTTTATGGATAACCAACAAATTTCATAGTTCATTAAGAGAAAGGATATGTCTTTTGACTCCTCAATGAAGTAAACAACATAGTTAAATTCTCATATTATGGAACATAGAATTTTTTCTACTATAATAACATTTTCAAATTTTTTTCTCCATGACATCTCATTTTGTTTGCAATTTCTATAGTCCTCCCAAAATATTACTAACAAAATCTCCATCTTTCATCTATAAAACTTCAAATTTATTCTCAAGGTTTGAAGTTATGAACGTTTCAACTTGGTTGAGCCTTATAACATTTTTTGTTTCATTGAATCCCAAATATCCTTAGAAATATTTTTGTAAAGAATAATCTCTAAGGTTGGAAAATCAATATCTTGAAAAGTATAAATTTTGGCCTTTAAATATTTGAGCTTTCTTGTCTCAAATTTTGTTTACTTGTCACAGTAATGGGTGACAATTGCCAATAAATCTTCTGATAGTAAAAAGTTCTCTATAAGCATATTCCAATGGTATTACTTCTTAGAAATTATAAGATATTTAACTCAACTCTACAAAATCGGTTCAGTAAGATGAAGATTGTACTCACTTATATAATATAATGTTATCATATCTTTAGTCAATATGAGATTTCTCAACACACCCCTTACATCGAAGAGGATTTTTTTCATTGCACTTTCTCGTATCGAGAATAAGTGATCCAATATTGGTGCAATAACAGGTGATCTAGTCCACTACGATTAAGATTAATTTTCCAACATCTTTAGAATTAACTATGATATTATCTTAAAAATAATAATATACCTAATTCAACCTACAAAACCAATTCAATAAGATGAGAATTGTACTTTTATATATATATATATATATATATATATATATATATTATAATATTATTATATATCTAATCGATGTGAAATTTCTAATAACAATTAAAACAAGAAATGAGAAAAAATTTATCTCAAATGGATAATCTAAAAATTTAAAAAAATATTAATAATTAGACAAAATGAAAAATAAGTCAATTAAAAAAAAACATTCTCTCATATAATAACGATTTGGGTTAAGTTCTTGTTTTATCTTTTAGACTGTTCATAGGTCAGTTTCATATAATTAATTGTTGTTTTAACTTGCACTAGTTTAGAGTCTAGTTTTCTTAACTGAACCCTTTAGAAAATGAGATATTTATAGAGTTACCCTTTTATTTCTTATGTTTTTGTCATAATACCTCTAGCTTCTAGAAACTACTTCAACCAATCTTTGTCCATTTGACTGTGTCAACTCCTTGTGACACTATTAACCCACTAGACCCGCATTAGACACTTGTTAATCCATAAATACCCATTTGAATGAAAAAAAAATTAGAAATTCATTTTATTACTATTCTAATTTCAAATACTACTATAATTATATTTACAAATTTAGAGATTAATTTACTCAGTCAAATATGTGAAAACAGCAATAAAAATAAATGAATAAACACTCTTCTACTCAAACTTACACTAATACGTGTTTCATTCCTCAGCAACATCATTTACAATATTTAGAAAAAAAAGTAATACGTATGTTTAGAGATTTAATTATATAAATTTAAATATTGTACATAATTCAAATAAAAAAATTATATAATAAATATAAGAAATATTAAATGATCTGGTTAAAAAAATTATATTACTAATACTAAATTATAATAAATACATTCTTTTTAAGATTTGTGTGGGTTTGGGATTATGAGGTGATAAATGAAGATTAAGGATACCTATTTGAATTAAAAAAAACATATAAAAAAATTAAACAAGTTTCTCCACAAATTAAAATTAATTTATTTACAAATGAGAAAACAAAAAATTGTTAAAAACTATTTGAAAAATATCTACATAGTAACTTTTCTATAAACTAATTTTGACAGATGAAAGACAATTATTATTATTTTTATATATCTAAACATCATTTAAATCAATGTAAAAACAGAATTCAAAATTCAAAATAATTGTTAGAAGAACAAGTGAACTGAATCTGTTTGCAAGGGTGGGTGGGAGTTCCATTTGTCAAACGTGTGTGTATGTGTAGGTGAGCAAAAATTAATTATGGATTCAGTGCAAGATCTTATCTTTTCATCAACGTGAGTTCAAATCTCATAACCTACTTTATCTATTTGGTGAAATTTTCTCTCTAAATAAAACCCTTTATGACCTAAGTTTTTTTTTTGTTTTTTTCTTAACATTAACACCTAAGGATTAGTTAAATAATCATCTACATCTCAATCTCTACCGATAATTCATTGATGTCTTTAATAGTTTATATGTGTCTACTCATCTACCACTTTTTACACTTCAATTATTTTTATAATATTTCACAAAATATTATAATGCTTCAAGTATTTCAAGTGGTGTGCAAAGTGATAACGGTTAAATGTCAAGAGCCAAAGTCTTAAAAACAATAAAGCCTTTATAATGCTTCAAGTATTTCAAGTAGTAACTATGTTGACATCATACCAAGATAATCCCAGAAGAGAAAATGTAGCACAAGTTAAGTGCTGCTCTGCATGCTTTTCTTTTCTTGGTTACAATTTGGATGAACCAATGGATTGAGCATAATCAACTAATTCTCTTCTCAAAATTTTTCCAGCAGGAGATTTTGGGATAGAATTCACAAAAGAAACACGCCGTATCTTCTTGTATGGAGAAACCTGCATGAGTAAGCATACTTAAGCAACATGGCAAGAGGAAAAACAGAAACTAAAGTAAGACTTGTTCAAAGGAACATTTAGGTTTTAAGGGTGTTTATTACTGAACACATGGTTTCAGAAGCACACCTGCTTTGCCACAAACTCCATGATCTGATCTGCAGAGATGTTACTTCCAGGTTTTCTTACTACAAAGGCCATAGGAATCTGTCCTGCTTCTTCATCTGGGTACCTGTTGCCAAAAGATTAGTAGACTTAGTGAACCTTGTAACAAGACCAAGTTATTCATGTTAAGGGGAAGTGAATTGCCCGCATTAACAACACCTTCTTTTGGATCGGATTTGGCTTCTCTAAGCTCAGCAAGGATGAAGTAAGTAATCTCAGTTCATGATTAACAAATTAACTGTTGATATACTATCCACCATTGCGACTGAGATTATTTACTTTCTATTTTCTATAATGATTTGTTCACTTTAGAGGAGCCAATGATATAATAACTAACAGTTTAAAGACAAGAAGAGAAACTTTGATTCTCTAAGAATTGGAAATGAGAAAGCAAATTTAAAATTGTAAAATCACTCTCAATGAAGAAAACTGATCTGCTTCTGAACACACAAGATTAAAGGATTAGATTCGTACGGAACTACTGCAGCATCAGCGACGTGAGGATTGGTGAGAAGTATATGTTCCAATTCAGCAGGGGGAACCTGGATATGGCTTGAGAAAGTAATAAGAAAAATGGAAAAGTAGTAATATCCAAAAAAAGATGTTGGTGGAAATAACGTCTCACCTGATAAGCTTTGTATTTGATCAATTCCTTCAGTCTATCTACAATGTAGAGGAAACCATCAGAGTCAAAATAACAAAGATCGCCAGTCTTCAGCCATCCCTCTGAATCCAATGTTTCATCTGTCGCCTTCTCATCTCCTACATAACCTGCACCGCCGAGACCATAACCATCACGCCATACATGAAACATATTACATAAGTAATGTTGAGTATACAAGGTGAGTTAAGTCTTACGAGTAAAAATGAAAAAGATAAGTAACGTGTAAGGAAATATAACTCATAACCTATTACTTTAAGGATTTGGATTAAGAGTAGTGTGAATCTCTTAATTGGGTTGAACTCATAACTCATTCATATTGTTTTTTCTAGTAAATCCCCTCCAAAGATCCAACAGACCATAACGTGATTAGGTTTTTCTAGTGATATGAACATTTTCTTCACTACTTAATGGTATAATGCAATGAAGATGAATAAGTCTTGTCTCAGATTACATTGGATGTTGCGAAATGCTAATCTGAAAGCACATTTTCACCAAATAGAAAGGAAATAGCTAATAAATAACCTTTCATGATTGATGGACCTCGAATCCACAGTTCCCCTTTTTGGTTTGGAGGTAATGCCTCTCCAGTAACAGGGTCCACTATCTTAGCCTCCATGTTTTCTGATAGTCGACCCACAGAACCATGGCGCTTAAACTCATCAGGACCCAACGTTCTAGCTGCCCCTCCTGCACTTTCAGTCAGACCATAGCCCTGGGGTTAAAATAATAATAACATCAACAAAATAATAGATTAAGAAACAAATTCACAATTCAATACTCTTGTGATGTTATACAGTTAATAAACAAATTCAAATTCAATAATAAGAAATACTGCATCATTACATAGAATCAAAGACTTACCTTCGATCAGACTTATGTGGGAGGACTTACCTTGGAACAAAATAATTCGTTGTTTTTCTTTTCATTTTTTTTATCCTATGTTTGTTTTTTCTTTCCTTTATTTTTCATTTATTTTAGTAATTAAAATTTAATAAAAATATGTTAAAGTAAATTTTTAAAAATTAATATTAAAATTACAAAATATCAACTATTATTTAAAATAATAATAATAATAAGTTTATTTATTATGATAATAAATAATTTTATTTATTATAATAATAAATAATTTTAGTTACAATAATATAAATAATTTAACATTATTTTATTATAATAAATTAATTATTCATTTAATTAAAAAATGTAATTAAAAAATAAATATATTCTTTATTTAGTAATTTAATCTAATTATAATTAAATTGAGTTATAATAATTAATTAGATTAAATAATTTAAAAATTATTTATTAAAAAAATATTTTAAAATAAATATTTGTTTTTTTCTTAATAATTATTACATAAAAATAATATTTATAACATCTCAAATTTATTATATAATATTTTTTAATATAATATACTTAAATAATTTAAATATTTATATTTAAAAAAATATTTATGAAATTTTGATTTAATATTTTAATTAAAAAATAAGATAAAATTTGAGAAAAATAAAAAACGAAGAAGAAAAAAATTACTATATTATATTAAACGAAAATAAATAATAAAATATATAATTAAAAAAATAAATCATAAATTTTATTTTTTACAATATATTAGTAATAAGATTATTTTGAAAGATAAAAAATAAATAATATACTGAAAAAGTTTTAAGGAAAAATATAAATTATTATAAATAGTTTTAAATTAAATATAAATTTTGAATCAAATGTTAAACATGCAAAATATAAATTATTGTGGGGCCATTGTCATAAAAAAACAGAGTCCGTGTGAATGAAAATATTACCACCAGACACGCATTCTAATGAAAGCCTTTTTCTCTTTCTTTTTTTACTTCGAGTTGTGATTTTGTTTAATAAAGGAAGAACAAAATGTTAGTGAAAGACATAAATATTACCAGTGCGGGTTTTTTTGGGAGATCAGTGTTAAGATAGATGATTTTATCTTCATATTTAATAATTATTTTTAAATTTTTATAATTTATACTAATATTAATAATTTTAATTTTCTTAAATTTAATAATTATTATTTATTTGTATATTTATAAATTTCATTTTTATTTTTAATATATTATTATTATTTTTATATATTTTTATTTATTAATAATATATTATTTTACTTATTAATATTAAAATTATAATTAAATATTATTTTATGAATTTAATAATTAAATAAATAATATAAAATTATTTATACTATTATCTACTTCTAAACATTGATGTAATTTTTAAAATAATTATTATAAAGAAATACAACATGATTGTTTGTAATTTAACGAGAATGTAAATATATCTCGTTACTCCCTGCACCTCTTAAAGGATTCGCATTAAAGTTTTAATTTTTAAAGTAAGTTTAGTAAAATAGTTTCACTCTTTTAATAAATCTATTTAATTAGGACATATATCAATTGTATGTTAATTAAATCGAAGTAAACTAAAAAATAAAATTTATGTAAATTAAAACTGAGAACAAATTTATTTATTTTTATTAATTATGTTATAAATGTGAATTAAATATTTATCCATGAATAGAATATAATAATAAAAAAATCGTCAAATCTTTTAAAAAAATAAGATATTGAAAAATCAATGTCCTACCATGACTGGATGGTGGAAAAAGGTAAAAAGTGTTCACCTGAGCAATTTCAACGTGGGTGAATTTGGCTTTGAAGTCGTCGGCGACCTGCTTGCCGAGCGGGGCGCCGCCGCAACCAATTATCCGAAGCGATCTGAGGTCGTACTTGTTCACGAGCTCCGACTTGGCGAGGGCCACCACGAGCGGCGGCGACACAGGCATCACTGCGATTTTATACCTCTCTACGGCTTTGAGCATCCCTTCGAAATCGAATCTCTGCATCAGAACGAGCGTCTCCCCTACGGCCATAGACCTAACCAGCATGAAGAACCCGAACACGTGGAACAGCGGAAGCGTGAACAGTGACACGGGATGCGGCTCCGCTTCGTCGGCTTCGCTCAGCGCGATGCTCCTCAGGTGATAGAACCCACCTATAACTGCGATGAGATTGCGGTGCGTGAGTAACACGCCCTTCACGCGCCCTGTGGTGCCCGAGGAGAAGAGAATCGCGGCGGTCTCGGACTGACTCAGTTCGACTCGGGAAGCGCGCGAGTGTGAGTCTGCGTTAGCGTCGAGCATGGAGAGGAAGAGCGGGGAGTCGATGAGAACGGTGCCGAATTTGAGGGAGGGGATCTTCGTGGCGGCGGTGGAGGTGGCGAAGGCAATGGTGGGTTTAGCGAGTCGGACGAGGTGAGTCACCTCGGAAGGGGAACTGAGCGGGTTCGCAGGTGCGATTGTGACGCCAAGCGAGAGGAGAGCGAAGTAGAGTACAGGGACGTATAAGGAGGTTGGGGTGAGGATTAGAGCCACGTGGCCTTTGGAGAGAGGGGTGAGGGATTGGAGTGAGGAGGCCAGGGATTTGACTTGGCGGATGAAGAGGGAGTAGGAGAGGTGGCGGTCCGTGGCGGCGTCGATGAGGGCGAAGGTCTCGGTGGTGGTGGCGGCGGCTGGGAGGAGGGAGAGGGCGTAGTCGATGATGGAGAGCGGCTGAGCAGGCGGAGGGAGGGGGACGTTTGGACGGAGGCTGTGGAAGATTCTAGAACGAGAACAGAAGCCGCTGTTTGGGTCGATGGTCGTGTTTGGATTTGAGTGTGTGGCCATAACTGAAGTACAAAGGGGAAAGTATTAACTATTCTTTGTCAGTGTTAGCTGTTCTTCTTGCTAAACCTATCTAGCAATTTCTACTGTTATATATATAGTGTTGCATTGTTACCCGCCACCATAATCACTTGCAGCTCCATTTGTGTTACTACAGAATTATTTTTTTTAATTAATCGTTTTAATTTTAATCTAAAATATAATATATGACAATTATAAAATATAGAATTTTGGTATGCACCTGTAAAGACTATTTTACCCTTCATTTGACTCTCCATTGAATCATTATTATTAAAAAAATATTCAATTTAATGTTATGACATGACTGCATTGCACACTATTCAACGCCCTATGGAAGTTCTGTAAAGTTACGTGTTAGGTAAGTTTTGAAAAAAAGAAAAATTACTAAATGATAAAAATATTATAAAAACTTATTACATTATATAAATACATCTATAAATAATAAGTACTATAATATAAGCACACAATACTTAGGAAAAAATATTTAAATAAACTGGGTACACTTTTTAATCTTAAAACATAGTAAAAAACTATTATTATCATAAAATCAATTCGTTATAATAAAAATACATGATAAAAAGAAAATATCAAGACACCAACACATGAATGAAAATTTATGAAATTTTTACAAGCTGTAATCCGACTTATTACTTATTTAAATATTTTCTTTTCATTACATATTTCTTAACGTATTTTAATCAATAATTGTTAAGACTCTATGTGTCTTAAATATTTTTAAGTTGACTATATTTTAGAATACTTCAATAAAAAAATATTTTAAATATTGAATATTTTTTCAAAATAATTTTACCATGAGTATTTTGAAAGTAGGATAGACTCATTCATCTAGTCTAATTCGAAAACTAATTTTTTACTAAAAAAAATCAGATTATAAAATTTAAAAATTAATAATAAAAAAAGCTTGAACTTTTTAGTGAAATAATTTTAATAAAAAAATTATAATATTATTATTTTACGATTAATTTTAAGTTTAAATAATAATTATTTTATTATATTTATATTTTATGTTCATGATTATCAATTTTTATTTTTTTTAATATATATATAAATATTTTATTATTATTATTATTATTATTATTATTATATATAATCTATAATTTAGGACAACTATATTATTTTTTTCTACTATATTCGTTTTTATTTTTTTCTTTTTAAATAATTTTTTGTCATTAATAAATTTATTATATTATTACAATTAAACTTGACTTTAACCTGTACATATCAACTCATGTATTCCTCGTTTTAAAACATTAATATTTTTGTTGAAAAAATTATTCTATTAATAAAAATAATTATTTTTTTAATTATTGATTAAAAAATACATAACAAGTAGATTTTATTTGTTTTAAATCATTATTTTTAATCCTGTAAAAACATTAATTTTAATTTATAATATTATATAATACTAGTTAATATTTATGTTTTGAATATTATAATTTTAGTATAATGTTAACATTTCATAGTAAAAGACTCTTTCTAAAAATAAATATTATTTATATTTTAAAATAAATATTACAGAATAATAGTGATTTTAAATTTTAGAGAAATAAAAGTTATAAAACATATTCATAAATATTAAATTCAAAATTCTAATGTTTCAGAAACATCAAACAATTATTTTAAATTTTATAAAATCAAAACTTCTAATTTTACATAAAACAAAAATATACTTTAATCTTAAAAATTATATACAGACAAAATATAAAAAATAAGGAGTGACATATTGACATGTTATTGTCGTTAAAATATAATATAGCCATAAATATAAATTACTAAATTATATTTGAAAGATTATAATTTAAAAAAAATACGTTAATCTTTATTTATTAAACGGCTATGTTATAATCTGTGGCATTTATTGCTTTGTTACATTAGTATTTCTATAAAATATTGAAAATAAATATAATTAAAAATATTTACAAAAATATTAGAAAATTAAATGGCAAAATTTATTCACACAACCTCGGTATTCCCTTTTCGTCACTCCCCAACATGCTTTCTATTAATAACCTAACACAAATAATGTTATTTTTTCAAGTGCAACATAAGATCATTAAGCAAGTCTTAATTATATATTATTATTATAAAACCTAACTACTTTGAACAGGGTATGAAAAATATTTTCATATTTAATTATTTTTTTAACATCCCATGACAGTTAAATTAAAGCATAAAACTAAATTAGGAAGAGATATAAATACTTTAATATTTATACTACACATCTAAATATTTTAAAAAAAAATTATCTAACATATTTATATACATTTTTTAAATAAAATATTAAAATATAAAATTTATTGTACTCTTCCTCAATAATATAATGTTCGGATTGATTATCTTAAACATCATCCGTTTATGTGTGATAATTCGGTCATCGTAATTCAAATTAATACATCATATAAATTAGGATAAATTAATGATAAAAAAATTTATTCAAATAAGTATCATGGTATTTTAAATGTCCACATCATGAATAAATAAATCAAGCATAATGGATATACGATAAATTAAGTATCGCATTTCCTAATTTGAAAGTTATATGCCTTGTTATCATACACTAATATTCACAATCTCATACACTTTACTCTTTTAAAAGATTCACATGTATTAAATTGAACTCAAAGATTTGTGTTATGAACACATTAACCCTTGTATTCGAGAATAAGACACCTCTCAAAAATTATACAAAGTATACGAAGAATAATGTTTTTTTTTTTTCTCCACCACTTTCATTCCTCCAAATTGCCTTTATAAGCTAAGTACAAAGCATAACCCACAAAAGAAGGAAAAGTTGTAACAAAATTGATACCGAAAATATTTAGGCAATTATATATGACAGAGTGACAAATTAATAATAAAATATATATAAATTGAAAGTGCATTAGTCTCTGGAGTGAATGGACTTTATAATGGTTCTCTTGTGTCTATTGTTATCAATTGTCATGTACTCTCTATCATTACTCCCCTTTTCGAAATCCACCTTGTCCTTAAGGTGATGTATATCATGTAGCTTGTCTCACTTCTCCCATGTTGAATCATGTGGAGATAGTCTAGACCATTAAACTAGTATCATGCACAAAGGTGGTGAAGTAGAAGTGTCCCATTTAGATTGTAAAATAGCCAGTGGGGTCACCAAAGGACGCTTATCAAAAGATAATTCAGGAAAGGTGTCAGGCACAACAAGAAGAGGTCCCTTGTGAGGCTTAGGAAGAGAACAATGGGAATCTGGGTGAATTTTGGAAGTGGGTGAAGTGTCAACTTATAAGTCATCGGTCCAATATGTTCCACAATTTGAAAGGGGTCGAAATAGCGCTTGGAGAGCTTAGAATAGGGGGTGCCAATAACAGAAGTTTGATGATAAAGGTGCAATCTAACATAGACTCAATCATAAATTTGGTAAGAAACACCACGACGCTTGTGGTCACCCTGGTTCTTCATGGTTAAGTGGGCTTTTTGAAACTTACGGGTCAAGACATCCAACAAATCTTGATGCTATGTTAACATGTGATCTACTGGTTCCACAATAAAGGATCTCAGCAAATAATGTGGAAGGGAGAATAGCCCATTGCATAGTGCACATAAGTATTATAAGATCATTCAGAAAGTGACAAGAGACGGGTCAAACAACAAGGATGGTTATGAACGAAATTGCGAAGATATTGTTCAAGCACAAGATTAATTACCTCCGTCTGACCATTACTTTCTGAGTAATAAGAGGTGTTCATTAGAAGTTTAGTACTACACATTTTGAAAAGTTCATTACAAAACTTGCTAACAAAAACAGGGTCACAGTTTGAAACTAAACTTTGAGGGATCTCGTGATGTTTGCATACTAGATCAAAAAAAGGTTGAACAAGTTGGAAGGCAGTGCAATGAGAAAGCAAGGTGCCAAAGTGAACTCCCTTCAAGAAACGATTAACCATGACTAAATGATAGTGCACCCAGAAGAAATGAGAAGACTAGTAATTATGTCTAAAGAGAGGTCTTCCTAAATAACGTGTGGAATTGGTAAATGTTGGTGCAAGCCTGAAGGAAGCTTGGTTTCATATTTAGTTTGTTGGCAAGTAGGACTAATAAAGAGTTTAACATCTCTACACATGTTGGGTTAGTAAAAATTCTCCTATAAACGTGCAAGTGTTTTAAATATGCCCATATGACCAGCCAAAGGTGATTGATGAAATTCTTGCAATAACAAAGTGCAAAATTTTAATGAAGAAGGCAACCAAATTCTTTCTTTAAAAAGATCAACCCATTACGAAAATGGTAATTGGCATGATCAACATGGTGTGCTTGAATATTACTTATGAGATGAAGAAATTCATCAATAAGGGATAGACTTTTACGCAAATCATCCAAGAATGTAAAATGAGGTGCTGACAAAAACAAACATTGGCCCACGTGATCCACATGTGTCCGAGATAAGGTATTTGTAACTACATTATGGTGACCAGCCCTATATTGTATGGTATAGTCATAACCCAATAATTTTGAAAGACAAACTTGTTGTTTTGGGGTGTAGACCCCAAATCTTGCCCGACCTCCAAATAAAGAGTAAAAGACTTCCTATTCGAAGATGGACGAAGCCTAACAAGTCACTAGGAGAGACTATTAGGCCCCATACTAAGATAGGAAGGATTTTCGGCACAAAAATAAGTTTTCTCGCCTTTTTGGGACGAGACCGCCAGTCTCGCAATTGAGGCCGCCGTCTCGCCTCGGGCAAGTGGCGAGACGGCGATCTCGCTTTCCCGAGCGGCGGTCTCGCCACTGCGAAGGACGAGACGTCGGTCTCGTTTGGCGAGACGGCGGTCTCGACCCTGTCGGAGACGAGAACGGCGGTCTCGCCACTGCGGCGCGAAAACCTATAAATAGGGGCCTCCCCCCTCATTTCCACACACCACACAGCTTTAGCTCTCCCTTCTCTCTAAAACCTCTCTCTAGAATCCCTCAGACGCATTTCGGAGTTTCGAGTGCCTTTGTGAGCATTTTTCGGCGTCTAGAAAAGTTTCCAGCATTGTGTAGAGTGAAGAGGCTGCCACAAAGCACCCTCTTTTTTAAAAGAAATAAAAAGAAAGCTTGCTTCGGAGGTTTAAACTCTCCGTCTCCACTTTCTATCGCTTTAATTTTAAATTATGCAATAGATTAGGGCCATGTAGTCATAGTTTTAAATTCCGCAAAATAAAAGGGCAAAAGCGTGTTTTTCAGGTTTATTTATTAACAAAATAGTCGGCTCTGTCATAGGGAACACGAAAGGGCGTCGTAAAGGAACTAACACTTCCTTTACACGTAACTAACTCCCTTACCCAACTCGGTTCTAATGACCAAAGTTGGTTTTTCGAAAACCAACGCCTTTTAAACTCCTTTTCCGATGTTTCAGGTAAAAACATCGGTGGCGACTCCACGAGAACCCTTCAAAAATTAGTCCTTGGGTTAGCCGGTTATCGGACAACCCAAGGACAACCTTCGAAAACCTCGCCCCTAGGTTAGCCGGTTATCGGACAACCTAAAGGCGTTGTAACCACCCATAAAAAACGCGAAAACAAGAGGGTCGAAAACCATCGCGTCGCTCCGACCGCCTCTCTCTCTTTTGACGGTGACGATAGATGGCGACTCCACGGGGAAGCCTCGAGAGTCGATCCCATTTAGTGATGGGTCGGCTTAAAAATAAATAAACCAAGAAAATAACGCTTTTGTCCTTAACTTGTATTATAACATATTTTACGGTTTGGCTTTAATAACTGTTGCTTGTTTATACTTACGCAATTGTGTGAAATACAAACTGTACACAAACCCTTGCACACTACGGTTCCTCTATACCGGGGGCAAGTGAGAAATCCATAGGGAGTGGGTGGCGGGTACGGTTCGTCGTAGTGAGGGCCTTGAGCCCACCAGGTGTGATCGAAAACCACCACTCAAGGTGATAACCTTCCTCTTTTGGCAACAAGACCGACTATGGCCTTAGTGCTAAGCATGGTCGGACGGTTGGAGAGTGGGGACCCTATAATGGGGGCACCTTGGGGGCCTTAGCCTGGTGAGAACAGTTAGAACCAACCCTTGCCAATGCACTTTTCTGCAGGAAAACCCTACCTCGTGATAAAAACGAATTCTCGCTGTTCGCGGATGACCGAATTGTGTGTGCATATGTTTGTTGCATTTGTGCAGTTGCATAGCATAAACAAACAACAGAACAACAATAAAAAAATATTTTCGCAAATAAACACCCTTATCTCGGACGATCGCGCTTTTAGCTAGCCTGGTTTCGGGTTCTTTGTAAGCTAAGTAGCCACGCAGTTCAGACAGGAGAGATAAGGGACGCTAAAATACTCTTTCGCATAAAGCCACATTTTATCTCGGACGATCGCCTTTTAGCTAGCCTGGTTTCGGGTTCTTTGCAAGCTAAGTAGCCACGCAGTTCGACGAAGAGATAAAAGACTATAAAATAAATAAACATCAAATAAAAAATCAAAATACAAAAATACCGGAAAATAAATAAATCAACTTCGACAAAGTCAAAACATGCATATTGCATCATGTCATAAGTGGAAAAACCAAGAGAAAAAATAAATGCATAAGGAAAGTATGCATACGCATCATTTTAATAAATCCCTAAAAAGTGGGTCTTAGGAGCATTTTTTGGGAAAATTACTAGGCCAAATCCCCTTTGAGTATTTGCAGCTTGGTTCTTCACCCTTTTCTCTTCGTTTTGACATGTCTGTGCGTCCAAATCGGACAACCCAGTCAAAAGTTATCGCACTTTGAAAATCTATCGCCCTTTTGTACTCGGTGCATGCATAAATACATTCATTCTAGGGAGCACTAGATATCCCTAAGATAATGGCGAAAGAGGCCCCGAGCACATTTGTGACCTTTACGACAAGGAAGGGACAAGTGTACTAAGGTGTGATGGTGATCGCCATTATACTTGTCAAATTTGTGATGGGGAAGGAACCATTACGCCGAGGTGGGTATGATACCCCACATAGCGTAAGCTTTGGGAAGGATACCTAAGTCATTGTCTTAAGGAATATCCATCTCATAAATCATTCATTTTTAACAATAAAAATCTTTTTGCATTCTAGAAAGCGGTTGGCATTCTTCATACCCTCATCCGCATACAAAAAAACACAAAATCCCAAACACTATCATACATCATATTAGAAAATAAAACATGATAATATTTAGAAAAAACAAACACTTGCATACATGCATCCACCAAACTTCATCCTCATAACATCATCTAGTAGTAGGCAGTTGAAGAAAGTGGACATTCCTCAATACCATGAAAAGAGGATTAGGGCATTCGCATGCCATACACGGAAGTCAAAAAAGGAAATACATACAAATTTTAACCAACCTATGGGTTCCTTCGGGCTTTTCGCTTTTAAAATGTACTTCGAAACATTGCATTGAGGAATGTACAACTGTCTGGATGAAATAAATAAAATTGTTTGTTTTCATCATCTCTTCAAGTGTCTATTGTATTCATGAATTACATTCATAAATTGCATTCATTCTC
The DNA here is from genome assembly GCA_963425845.1 of Sphenostylis stenocarpa. Lineage (NCBI taxonomy): Eukaryota > Viridiplantae > Streptophyta > Magnoliopsida > Fabales > Fabaceae > Sphenostylis > Sphenostylis stenocarpa. The sequence continues at coordinate 42,950,270 of OY731406.1, forward strand.
ACTTTAATAATAATAAGATAATAAAAAGAAAGGATTAGTCGATGTGATTTCCACGAATCGAAGTAGGGTGAAGAGCAAACCTTTTGTCGTCAAGTTATCTCCAATGGTTGATCCGCCTAAGAAGGATAATAAGCCTCAACCGTTGGGTATCCGAGTTAATAAAGAAGAGGGGCAAGGATGTCGTTACATTCGTTCACCCCATACATCAAATAAGGTTGCACCATGGAGATACGCAGAAACATCGTCCATCAATGAAGATATCTCCAAGCATAGCCGGCATTGGGGGCACAACAAGAAATTTACTCCCCGAGGAGCTACAAGACAACGCTCCCAAGAATTAAGGAAAAATAAAAAGACTGAAGAAAAACATAATCCAAAGAGAAAACTGAGTAGCTTTTGGATTCACGACGCTAAGACAATTCTCTCAACGCTCCGCCAAAGAGACAAACTCGGGGTAGGCGACAAGCTAGTCACGGTTTGAGCTAGAGACGACATTCGGATCAGCAAATCGTCTGTCCTACCTTGAATGGATGCAGCGTAAGAGGACCTTTGAAATATCTTTTACCAATATGAAAAGACTTCCCCAACAATATGAAGGTGACCCACATGATGAGGAAATATGGATGCCGCCCAAACCAAGGGCTCATTAGAAACTCTCAAGGAATAAGGGAGCACCGAGATTTTAAAGACAATCCTTTGAAGCTTTACCCTACAATGGATCAAGCTGCATGGAGAAAAGGGAAGTCTCCCTCCTCACCTTGAATAAGATTTTCCCAAATAGAGGGGTTCAAGCGTCAAAAGCGACTTTAGTCATTAGGTGTTCTCCTTCGATTCTTAGGGTTTATAAATCCAATGACTATTAGAGATTACTCCTCGGGGTTAGCCCGACCATTGTAGGGCACATATTTCCCTATTAATTACAAAGAATGTCATTCTTACTATCTGCTTCTCTTCTTGCTATTCATGTCTAAACCCCATTAATAACCATGTTTAAGCAAACATTTTCAAAAGTGCGTCAAAGTAATCAAAATGCGCCATTGACCAAAATAAAAGTCAAATCCATCACCATTGATTGACTAGAAGCACAAAATAAAGTTTTACCTCGTCATAAATAAAGTCATGTTTCGCCAATGTTGTGCAAAGAGAAAAGAAAATCAAAGGAAGCCCATAGAAGCCAAAGGAAGCCCATAAAAGCTAAAGGCCAAAAAGAGAGGGCAAGATACCCGGTAGGAAACCCACCAAAGGGGCTACGCAAAAGTTAGGGTAAACCCGCTAGGAAACCCGAACAACCATAAAGGGTAGCCTATGCAAAAATTAGGGTTACAAAATAAAGTCTCGCTAGGTTTCCCAAAGCAAGAAAAATGAAACCTAGACAAAAGTTAGGGCATAGCACAACATCCTAGGCTGAAAACCCAAAGGGTAGACTAGGGAAGTCAATCGATCATATCAAGCGTCATACAATAAGACGCCACTCCATAAACAAAACGTTTGCCTAAACTAGCCTAAACACATTAACCAACATTGGCTAGCCATGCTTACAAAAACCATTTTTGTTAAAATAAAACAATTCTAAAAACACAAGCCTTTGAATTAAATATCCTCTTCCTTCTTTTCTCTTGACCCTTACCACTACGACATTCTAGTAATTAGTAGGGAAATGTGGAGATAGTAATCAATAGGAGGATGGACATCCCCAAGGAAAGGGAGGGGTGTACTGACATGGCAAGTCGCTCTACAATTAACACGAATCATTCTTCGGTCATGAAAAAATCGATACTGCAAAATTAGTACAGACTCTATCCTGTCGACGAAAGCACATAACGTCGAAGCTCATCGAAGTACAAGCACATTGGTTAATCCTTTTGAAAAATCAATTGAAATAGTATTATAGGATGCATATCGCAAACATTGCATAAATATGATAGGCTCCTATCTCTCAAAAAAAGAAGAAAAAAATTGATAATAAAAAGAATAATGCTTGCTGGGAGATTCTTAGGCAAAAATTAGGGTAGCCCGCTAGATCGAAAACCCGCAAAGGGCGGTCTAGGCAAAAGTTAGGGCATTCATAAAAAAGGAAAAAGCCCGCTAAGATATTCTAGACAAAAATTAAGGCAGCCCGCTAGGACCGAAAACCCCAAAAGGGCTGGTCTAGGAAAAAGATAGGGCTAAACCAAAAAATGAATAAAAGAGAGGGGCCCTTCATCATAATCATAAAAAAGTCTAGCAGGAGAATACCAGTCACTTTTCCGGATGCATCAATCAAAAAGAATAGATTGCATCTAGGGCATCCACACATAAGTAGTCGCACAAAACGACTTTGTCAATGTCAAAAATGAAAATCACTTCGGATAAATAACAAAAAAAAAACGAAAAGCATTCATGCATATAAGGAGACTAACTCCATGTTTGTGATTGAAAACAGGATCACCGAGACCGAGTCTCCAAACATTGCTCTCCCTCAAGAAAGAAGAGTGAGTTGTCATAAGAAGCTTCCAAAAGCCAAAGCTCCAATCATCACCCAATAAAAGAGGGCACAATCATCGGACATCATAAAAGAAAAGCCGACGGAAAGGCTTAGTCATCCCCAAGAGGATCCCTTCCTACTCCGAAGGCAAAACAAAAACACTCCTCATAGCTCAGGCATTACCACTACATGAGTCATCGAACACACTCACCCAAAGTCTCCTCCACACTCCCCAATGGAGAATAAAGGCTTCAAGAGCCCATCATCATCAACGATCAAAAGAGTCCAAACCATCAAGGGCTCAATAAAAAGAAAGAAGAGAAAAGAAGAGAAAAGAAAACTCTTGCATCCCCAACGGATGTCCAAAAAGGCCATGACAGAGAGGGTCGAATAAAAATCTTCAAGTGGATCTCCAAAAATTCTACAAAAAAGAATCGAAGTTTCCATCCCCAGTGGAATAAGAGCTTCACAAGTATAGCTCGCATCAACATCAATCAAGGAGTCAAGACTTCATTCCTAAGAAAAGAAAAATCGGATCCCCAAGAAGTCAACTAATTCTCTGGTGGATCACTAAAGAAATAAAACGTCATCCCTAGTGGACCTCCCAAAAAGAAGGGAAAAAGCCTGCGTGTATAAAAGAAACTAAAAAGTAAAAAGGTGCACGCATTATAAAAAAGGCAGATTTCAAAATCGCAATAAAAAAGAAATAAAACACGAAATCAAATAAAAATCCTTACTCCCTAAGTGGATCACCTCGGAAAAAGGAAAAATCAACCAAAACAGAAAGAATCGGAGATTCCATTCCTCCAACAAAAACAAGAGTATCGAGCAAAGCCATCTCATACCAACAACATCCAACAAGGAGTCAAAACTCCATTCCCTCGGGGGGAGGTCAAAATTAGATCCCGGGTAGGCAACCAATTCCCAGGTGGGTCAATCAAAAAGAAAGATCATCCCCGGTAAGCCTACTACAAAGGCAAAACTTCATATTCATCCTCGGAATGTCATTTGCCTATGCATAGGCAAGACCCGGCAAGCATGCAAGATCCAAGTATCCCCATATCGGCCTAGTCGGAGGCAAAACAAATGCAGCCAAAAGTCTTCACTTCCGATGAAGCATCTACCTACTCGGAGGCATTACCAAAAACTCAATGGACTATCTCGCCTGCTCGGAGGCACCATTAAAATCAGCAAAATTTTCAAGAGGATTCCCGCCTACATAAGAGGCACTCATCAAAAATCCCCGACAACCAAAGAAAGTCGGATAATCACCACTAGAAAATCAAAATCAAAGAATCCCCGACAAAAAGCAAGCCTGGATGAGCACCCACAAAATCCCGGCGTAGACCGGACAACAACATCTCCAAAGAAGACCAACAAAAAGTATATCTCAACGCTCGGCGCATGAGCTACCCGAGCGATGAAGCCGCCACTACCACCGGTCCTACGCAGTGGACCGTACCCGACTGATAGGGGTTTATACCTATCAACTTGCGCACGCGTTGTGCCCGATCTCGCGCTCGAGCCGAACGATGAAGTCGCACTACCACCCCGATGGGGGTTCATACCCATCCGGTCCCACACAACGGATCGCAACTACCGACCGATGGGGGTTCATACCCATCCAGTCCCACACAACGGATCGCAGCTACCGACCGATGGGGGGTTTATACCCATCAACCGAAGGATCGGCTACCGTCAAAAGGAGTATCCCGAGGTTCTACCACGTGTCCACCGAAGGGATCGACTACCGTCGAAGGAGTATCCCTGAAGTGCACGAACACCGAGATTTTCCCCGAAGATCAACCACCGCAAGAAGGGACATCCGAAGGGTAACCAGGCAAGAGGGTCAACTCCTTTACCTTCCCGTCAATCTGCCTAGAAAACAGCACCAACGGACGACTAGTCGGGTAAAGGGGGGCACTGTAGACCCCAAATCTTGCCCCGCCTCTAAATAAAGAGTAAAAGACTTCATATTCGAAGATGGACGAAGCCTAATAAGCCACTAGGAGAGACTATTAGGCCCCATACTAGGATATGAAGGATTTTCGGCACAAAAATAAGTTTTCTCGCCTTTTTGGGACGAGACCGCCGTCTCGCAATCCGAGACCGCCGTCTCGCCTCGGGAAAGTGGCGAGACCGCGAGCCTCGCTTTCCCGGACGGCGGTCTCGCCACTCGCGAAGGACGAGACGACGGTCTCGCTTGGCGAGACGGCGGTCTCGACCTCGTCGAGCGAGAACGGCGGTCTCGCCACCGGCGAGCGCGAAAACCTATAAATAGGGGCCTCCCCCTCATTTCCAAACACCACACAGCTTTAGCTCTCCCTTCTCTCTAAAACCTCTCTCTAGAATCCCTCCGACGTATTTTCGGAGTTTCGAGTGCCTTTGTGAGTGTTTTTCGGCGTCTAGAAAAGTTTCCAGCACATGTGTAGAGTGAAGGGCTGCCACAAAGAACCCTCTTTTTTAAAAGAAATAAAAAGAAAGCTTGCTTCGGAGGTTTAAACTCTCCGTCTCCACTTTTATCGCTTTAATTTTAAATTATGCAATAGATTAGGGCCATGTAGTCATAGTTTTAAATTCCGCAAAATAAAAGGGTAAAAGCGTGTTTTTCCGGTTTATTTATTAACAAAATAGCTGGCTTGTCATAGGGAACCCGAAGAGGCGTCGTAAAGGAACTAATACTTCCTTTACACGTAACTAACTCCCTTACCCAACTCGGTTCTAATGACCAAAGTTGGTTTTTCGAAAACCAACGCCTTTTAAACTCCTTTTTCGATGTTTCCGTAAAAACATCGGTGGCGACTCCACGTAACCCTTCAAAAATTAGTCCTTGGGTTAGCCGGTTATCTGGACAACCCAAGGACGACCTTTCGAAAACCTCGCCCCTAGGTTAGCCCTGGCATATCGGACAACCTAAAGGCGTTGTAACCACCCATAAAAAATGCGAAAACAAGAGGGTCGAAAACCATCGCGTCGCTCCGACCGCCTCTCTCTTTTTGACGGCACGATATGGGGTTTGAATCACCCGAGAAATGAGTTCCTTCAGGCTTTAATGATTCATGACAATAGTGAATTGATGACCAAGCAAATATTGGGGCAATTTTTTTATTGTTGACGTAATGGCATGCAATTTGCATATATAAGTTGAGGCTCGAAGGAGGCGTGGTCGAAATGGCTTGCTAAAGAAAGTAATAAGATGATTATTTTGCATTCAGACGACCCCCATAGCAATGCCAGATGCATCAGTATCTAAAATGAATGGCATGAAGAAGTTAGGAAGTGCTAGGACAGGAGCCTCAGTCATGGCGCGTTTAAGTGATTCAAAAGCAGATTGAGCAACAGGTGACCATTCAAAATTCCCATGCTTGAGAAGGGCAGTGAGAGGGGCTGCAATTCAAGCATAATCGCGAATAAAACAATGGTAGAAGTCGATTAATCCTAAGAACCCACGTAATTGGCAAAGCGAAGAAGGAGAAAACCAATCAAGCATGGCCTAAATTTTAGTAGGCTCAGGTGCAACACCATCAAAGGGCACTATGTGACCCAAGTATTCCAGCTGATGCTTGTCAATTAAACATTTAGAGCCTTTGAGATAAAATTCACCATCCTACAATGTTTCGAAAACTTGCTCCAAATGTAGTATATGAGCCTGCAAATCAGGACTCTAGATAAGAATGTTGTCAAAGAAAACAACAAATTTTCATAAAAATGGAGCAAAAACATCATTCATGGTGACCTGAAATGTAGAGGGTGCATTACACAATTTGAAAGACATGACACAATATTCAAAATGGTCATGATGAGTACGAAAAGTCATTTTATGAATATCATCGGAATGCATGCGTATTTGGTGAAAGCCTTGTCGCAAGTCAAGTTTGGTGAACCAAGAAATTCCTACAAGTTCATCTATGATGGGGAGGGGAAATTTGTCTCTCACTGTTATGGAATTCAAAGCGCAAAAATATATGCAAACAGGCTATGTACCATCTTTCTTTTTGACAAGCAATACAGGGGAAGAAAATGGGCTACGACTAGGTTTTATGAACGTAGATTGAAGTAATTCTGCAACTTGGCATTCCATCTCACACTTCTGCTAGTATGGGTAACAATATGGACAAACATTGGTTGGGGTAGTGTTAGGAAGTAAATAAATCTAATGATTGGTGAAATAATCAAGAGGTAAACAAGTAGGTTTGAAAAAAAGATGTGAAAAACGATGAAGAAGGGTTGGCTATATGGGGATTGGAGTGAGAAGGTGTATCCTGAGAAGAATGAATAAGTTAAAAAATAACTTATATATGAAAACAAGTAAAGACAAATTTGGTACGAAGCATTATTTTCACTTGATGTGTCGAAATGTATAAAGACAGGGAATGTTGATGAGCCTTAAATTTGACTAAAGAACTGTTACGAATAAACTTCATGGAGAGGGTTGTATAATATGTCAAAACTGGGCCTAATTCCTTAAGCCATTTGACTCCAAGCACAACGTCTGCCCCACTTATTGGTAAAATATAAAGATCTACCACAAATGTTTGCTCCTTTATAGATAAAGGAATATTGGGATAAACAAAAGTACAATCAACTATAATACCATTACCAATCATCACATGCAAAAGGAGTAATATTCTGTGTTTGCAAGCCTAGAAACTTTGTAACACATTCTTGCACAAAATTGCGGGTACTCCCACTATCAACTAAAATAGTAACAAGATGTTGGGCTAAATGACCCTCAAGATGTAAAACATCATATAATGCATTCAAACTAATTTGGACCTCAGAAATGGTATTCGGCGCCTCTAAAAGACTGGGAGGTAGGTCAAGAGGACTATTGTCAACATTCGTTGCATCATCACCCTTCCAAGCAAAAAAAAAAAAGTGAGTCATGGTTAAAGGGAGACATGGTTTGATATGTTCAAAGTAAACAAATTTTAAACTTTGATTAAAAATATTTAATATATTTTTTGAAAAGGTGTCTAATATTGTTATAATAATCAATTTAGTCAAAATTTTCATGGTCACTCAACGTAATGACATGGTACAAAATAACTTTGAGAGAATGAGTGTAACTAAAATGACTTAATTAATGCAAGAAAATCGTAAGAATTTAGAGAAAAAAACAATTTATATGAGATAAGATGTGTAGACAAAACTAAGGCACATTGAGAATCTTTAACTTTTAAAAATAGGTATGAAATAAATAAAAGAAATAGTGTGGTTATGGATGGTGCATCTCTTCACACTTGGTGGATCTATTCCTCATCACTTGTAGTGGAAAAGAATGGTAATATAAATTTATTATTATATTTATAATTTAATTTTCAAAATCAATGATATTAAAACTTCTACTTTATTAATGATAGAGGGAGAAAAAAAGGAAAAGATCCATCATTAATTGACTTTCATATTTGTACACCGTGAAGAAAAAAGGATCAAAATTGGGTGGTCTTCATACAAAATTTACATTTGTAAGTTTTAAATTGTTTATTTATTTTTTAATTGAGTTTTCAATTTTTATTTTATCTCATTAGTTAGTTTTACTTGCAAGATAAATTTGAGCAACAAAAAGTGAGTTAATATCCCAAAGTTATAAGGAGGATATTGACACTCGGACAATCCATTGATCAAATGCCATCTGATTTGGATATATGAATTAATTCAATTGAAAAATAAATAAAAGAATATTTGGTCTTGGATATGTAGGAAAAATGTTGGCTTCTTCCTCAAGTCAACAATTTAATTCTAAGGAAGTTGATGCTTTAAGGAGACAAATTCAAGCATTAAATAAATCATTACAAAAACAAGAAGAAGAAAAACTATAAATGATATAAAAGTTGTTGAGATAAAGAAAGGATAAATTAGAGATGAAAAAGAATTGACTAGGATTAGGAATCAAGTAGTAATTTTACAAGATATGTTGCATCTTCTTTCTATTTACTTTCTTCATGTCAACATAGCAATGAAAATGACGAGACAAAGATAATGATCAAATGGAAGATGATGATATTATATATTTTATTCATTAGTTATTATATTACTTGATTTATTTTTGTTGTATTTTTTTGGTGAATAATAACTTGTATTTCAATGGGGATTAAAGATATATTGAATTTTTTTTCCATTTTGCTGAAATTGTTCGTTGGTTTGAAGTTTATAATTATATTTTGATTTGTTTTACGGATTGTGCAATATATGATAAAATAATGAAGTTTCTAACTATATTTTTTGGTTTGTTTTGTATATTGTACAACATATGATAAAATTGTGTGTCTCTTAAATTTAAAACTATATTTTTATTTATTTTCATATAGTGCAACATAAGATAAAATTGAGTATTTTTTTAAGATTAATTTTTTTATTTGTATTACAAATTATATTTATTATTAAAAATAATAATAATTATATTATTAATATATATAATTTTTATTATTTTAATATTAATAATAATATAATTATATTTATTAATATTATTATTGTATTATTATTATTATATTAATAATATAAATATTTTAATTATTATTATTATTATTTATTTTATTTTAATTGTAATAATAATTAAATTATATAATAAAAAATTGTAATTATTATTTATAATAATAAAATGATAAATTTATATTAATTTAATTATTATATTCTAATAATTACTGTATTTATATTATAAAAATTAATATTATTATAATTTATAATAATTTTAATATATTTAATTATTGTCTATTTTATTTATATATATTTTTTAATAAAATTATATGTTAGAGCTTAAGGTAATATAAGAAATTCCCAATCAGGTAACATATCGTATTAAAAGTATGACTTTTTCGCATTATTTACCTAAATTCATATATATTTTTAAAATTTATCTCATTTTTATAAATTAAGAAAAGAAATTATACCATATCTATACAAAAGCCACAATATAAGAATTATTAGTCAAAAGAAATAAATATAGTTAGTTATGTATTGAATGACAAGATTTGACCTAAAAATGAAATAACCAAAAGATTTGGACAAAACCCATTATCAATGTTTCAAAAGCTTTCAATAGAAGGGATATAAATTAGACTTCTGTCACATCCTATAACATCATCATACCAAAAACAAAACCCATTATCAATGTTTCAAAAGCTTTCAATAAAGACTAGAGATGAAAATGACCACAAAGCCACCACTCTATAATTCTCCATCCCTATCCTACAAACACAATTACAAGAAATTTCTATAAATTAAAAACATCTCCACAAAGAAGTACAAGAGAACCAATTGCTCTTTAAAAAAATATATTAACAACTTTAAAGATAAGTACACACCATTATCCCAAATTAAGAATTAAGAAACATTAAAAATGTTAATTCTAAAATATTATTTATTAAAACTAAAGTGGTAATTTATTTTATCACTCAAGCCGGAAATATAATTATATCAAGTTGATGGTTAAATAACAAAAATTCAACCAAACTCAATATTGCCTAATTAATTTTAATTTAATTAGATTGATTAAAAAGTAGGTTAAACTGAGCCTAACCAATCATTGATTATTCTCACTATAAATATACTTGAAATGATATTTTAATTATTTTAACATTTCTAATCGAAATAATTATTAAAAATAAAAATAAATATTTTATTATAAATCTTATTAAATTATTTAAAAATAAAAAGGTTGGATCAAAATCATTTAATTTTGATGAAATTTTAAACCACTCATCCATAAAATTCATAATGAAATATTCAATCTATTCTTATATAACCTCTCTCGCTTCAACCAATAATCTCTTAATTATTTGGCTACCATGGCGCGCACCCAGTAATCTATTTTCTTAAATATATAAATTATAATATTTATTTTTTTAATTATAACATTTATTTTCTATATAGAAAGAATCCTTTTATAAATATATATATATATATATATATATATATATATATATATTATAGATATATTTAAAAAATATTCAAATAGAAAATTTCCTTAATTTATTTATTCAATTAAATATTTTTATTTTTCACATTTAATATTTTTTCTCTCTTCCCAATTTTTTTCCTCCATTATGGTAAAATTCTTTATTCATTTTTTTCTCTCCTCTTCAAATTATTTTTCTAATTAAAAATACTATATTAAAATTTAATAAAAATATGTTAAATAATTTTTTAAATCAATATTAATACTAGAAAATATTAGTTAATGATTTAAAATCATGATAATAATAAATAATATTATCTATCATAATAGTAAATAATTAATTTAAAATTTTTTTATCATAATAAATCAATTATATATCTTATTAAAAAAATATCAAATACTTATGAGTTAAATTTATTTTATTTATAATTTATTTAGTTATAATTAAACTGATTACGATAATTATTTAGATTAAGTAATTTAAAAAATCTATTTATTAAAAAATTACTTTAAAATAAATATTGATTTTGGTTAATAATTATAATATAAAAATAATATTTATAACATCTCAAAATTTATCATATAATATTTTTCAAATATAATATACTAAATTATAATATTTTTAAATAATTTAAATATTTTATTTTATATAAATAATAAAAAACTTGTTTTATCAAATTTAAATTTAATATTTTTTAACTAAAAAAATAAGATGAAAGGAGAGAGTAGAGAATAACGAAAGAGAAAAAATAAAAAGAAATAATGAAGAGAAAAAACAATAAATAAATGAGAAAAAAGAATAAATAAAGAAATGAGAAAAGATAAAATAAAATTATATTATATCTGATAATTTTATTTTTTATTATCAATTTTTCTGTATGAATAATAAATAATTACAATTAATAAATACATTTGTAGAAATTTTATTTAAGTAGTTTTTTTAATATATTATTTATTAGATTGATTTGTAATTTATTTATATTATTATTAAAATTAAAAACACGTGAAAAGTAATACATAGGGAATAAAAAAGATGTGAGATTAATTTTTCTTATACATTTAGTCTTTGAATTAGTGTATGATTTTACTTTCTCGCATCATCATTTTATGATTTTTTTTTCTCTAGGAACAAAACAAAAAGGGCTCATAAAATGTTTCCGTGACTGAAATAATTTCATAGAGACAAAAAAAAAATCCAAAATATAGAGATGAAAAATATTTAAACAGAAAATAAATTAACTTTTATATGCTCATTTATGTCTTTCGCAATGCTTAAGTTTTTCAAATCAGTTTGTGAGGAATTTTAATTCTTGGATCGAGGTGGCCCATTAGGATTTCTGGTTCTGTTTGGGCTGAAATAGGTCTTCTATTGCTGGGTCTTTTTCGATTCAAATTCGGCTTATACTATATGCACCTCGACTTATACTATATGCACCTCTCTATTTTATTAATGCACTCCATTTTATATATTTTTTCCAAAAATACCTTAAAATTGCACTCCCCTCCACAACTATCATGTCCCTTATGCCCTTCATCTTCTTCCTTTTGGAACCATCACCCCCATGGTTTCAATAACACTCTTTACATCCTTCAAATCATGAAATAGTTGAACTTCTTTTGTAAGTAAAATGCGTGGACAGATCAACTCATCAAGTTTCCGTTGAAATAGGATTTGTATAAAGAAAAATACTTGCCATTTGTTAGTTATTGTGGGCATCTTGAAAATGTTCGGGTCGAAATATGATTTTTAAATTAAATTTCGAATTAGTGGATACTGCTAAAGATAGTGATGATGTCATACGCAAAAAGGAAGAGACTCATAAAATAACATAAACAAATATAACTTTTATACATTTTTGTTAATTCATGAATAGGATCTATATAGACAAGTCGACTCATGAATCTATACATCTCGATCGAAAAATAATCAAAATTGATGAGTAGATCTCTCAAAACAAATGAAAAAGAAACAAAAAATAAAACATAAATTATAGATCAATTAAACCCTCTCGAAACTTGCTTAAGAATGGCAAAAAGAATCTAATGAGTTGACTATGTTGGTTTTGAGTTGAGAAAATTGGAAATGCTTATAGGGTGGAACTATAGTGTTTGAATATATCTGCATGTTAGAACCAATTTAAGTGGTGAAACCTAGTCATTGTGCAAGTGAAAAAAGGGAGTTAATTTAATTTCAAGGGTTTCCATGGAAATAATACTTAAAAAGGGAGTGTAGTAATAGAATGGGGGAGTGCAAATACCTATTCCCTTCAAATCTATCTAAATTTGTTACTTATTGGGTTTTTATCTCATTATTGAGTCTTCTAGATCATGGGGTGTTATACTGCAATAAAACAAAATTAAAATATCTGCAAAACGCAAAATAAAAATAAAATATGTTATAAAAAAAAGTGAATTATAATTATGGTAATACGAAGGTTGAGTTAAATTACACTTTGTGTTTATAAAATTGATACTTGATTATCTTGTGATACATTGTTATCTCATTAAAGAATTAAATTTAATCAATGAAAATAAAATTTAGACTAAGAAACTAATCTTAACAACATAGAAAGTTGTAAAAAATGAAGTAAAAATAGGTGAGAATTTGTAAATTGTAAACATTAAATGAAAGAGATAAAGGAAAAAAAATAAAAATATGTGATTTGAAATTTTTTGAATTGAAAAAACTTGTAAAGAAAAAATTGAAAAATCTAAACTAAAGATTAGAGAGAAAACTAAAGATAAAATCTGAAAAACTAAAAATTACAAGAATATAATTTATGTTTTTTTTTTTTCAAGTTTATTTATACAACAACTAAACAACTAAGGCTGTAAAATACACAAGATCCATATATAGCTGATTAATAAATTAAAGAAGTTACAACTTCTTTGGTTAACTTTCTAAAATTGTGGTTTGCAATAATTCACCAAATGCTTTTCATAGCAAAATGGCTAGTTAAATGAATTGAACCAAGTTTAATACTTTCCCTCAATAAAATTGGATTTTCTGACAAATAAAAAATGAGTTCTTTTAGAAATTCACTAGGTGAAATAACTTTGCTTCTAGAGAAATTTTTAATTTAAAATTTCAACCTTCTTTAATTTATTATCTTTGGTATAAATTTTCAATTAAAATACACAACTTAATTAATAAATCAAAAATTATATTTTACTTAATGGTATATAATTAAATAACTAAATGATATAATTATATAAAAGTTATATAAATAAAAACATTGATAAAATTATTATCAAATAATTCGACACTTAAAGTTTTATATTTTCAAGCAAAATAAAAAATAGAAATAAAAAATGAAAATATATTTTATCAATAAACAATGTTAAAATACAAATATTCATGGGACTTAGTTAATGTTTCATATGTCATAATTTGGGATTAAGATAATGTTTTAGTTTTCATGACTCGAGACTTTATTATATCTTTAGCTGTCATGACCTAGAATTTGGTTAATTATTTAATTGTCATGACTCTAGATTTGGTTAATGTTTTAATTCTTGACCAACACCAAAACATTAAGAACAGGATTAAAACCACCACTAAAGCATCAAGTGTAACACTAAGACCACTAACAAAATACCAAAACTAACACCATGGCCACTACCAAAGTATCAAGAGTAACACTCGGACCACAACCAAGGCCAGCACCATGGTTAACAAATGCAACCATCAAAATCAACAATTATACCTCTTAACGAGGAGGAGAGATATAATGAGGAAGGGGAGGGATGAATTAGTGCAAAAAATGTTGAATATTAATGGATCATGGTAATAAGACCACTTTGTTACTTACAATATCTTGTACAATATTAAAATTCCTTTACAACAAGTCAGTTCAATTCGTCATCTTACACAATACAAAGATTAAAGTTATGTTATGACTAGTCCACTAAACATGATATCTTTCTTAGTATCAAGATTAGAGTTGGTTTATCATAAATTGGATAAACAAGTTGTTATTCTCAATATAAATATTAGAGTTGTTTTACCACAAGTTTATTGAACGTGTCATCTTTCTCAATACGAGAATTATAGTTGTTTTACAATGAGTCATTTCAACTTTTTTTTTTTATATATATAATACAATGATTTGAGTTGTTTTATAATTAGTTAATATGACGATTTTAAATACAAGAGTTGGTGCACATCATTTGTGACTTGGGAATTCAAGACGTGGGCATGACTCAATGCACATTACCCGAGACATGAATATGACTTAGTGCACATGATTTGACATTTGGTTAATGTTTTAATTGTGGTGATTGAAGCATTGGTTAATATCTTAGGTGTCATGACGTGAAATTTGTTAAATTCTTCAATTATCATGATGTAAGACTTGGGCATGTGTAACAAACAATGAGGTGAGTGAAGTTGTTATTAGTAATGACCACGTGTCAACAGATGAAAAGGTGAAGGACTTGCGCAAAAGTGGTAGAACTAGGAAAGAGAATATTAAATGGAAGGACTACGTGTAAAGGAGGAGAGTTTTTATGTGGTATGAAAATCCTTCCCTCTGATAATACTCTCTCTGAACATTCTCTGGACAATTCCATTTTTGTCTCTGTTTTACTGTATCGTCTTAGTCACCAAACTCATATGCTCCATTGCAGGTATGACATTGAAGAGGAGCAGATTCTAATATTTACGGATGCCTAGAGATTTGAGTTTCTTGTATTGTTGATTCTCATTTGAACTGTTGAATCCTGAGATATTGAATGCAAAGTTATCCATTATTCAGTTTTAATATTTGGGGCTCTTGGTTTGGGGTTACTGTTTGATTGAAATTGTCTATTGAGGCTTGATTGTTGTATTTGGTGCTTTCATTGACTTCCATGGCGGAACACACGAGAATGAAAGAAATGCAGTCAGAAATTCGTACGAAAGCCAAAGATATTCGTCGGTTAGCGGTAACTATCGAAAAACTTCAAAAATCAATGGAGGCGAAGAATCAAGCACAAGAATCGACGATGCAGGAAATTAAAGCATCGTTGCAACAATTGTTATTGAATTCTGCAAACAATCATGGAAGTTCATCGAACTTAGGGTCCACGATAAAAGGTTACTCCTATTATGACAATTTCATCTAGTAGAGATATTTCTTTGGGGTTTCCCCATTTCGATGGGTCTGCGTCAGTGTTAGACTGGATATTCGAAGCAGACAAATTTTTCTCCTACCATAACACTCCAGATGCAGATCGTGTTTAAATTGCATCAATGCATTTCGAGAAGGAGGTTGTTCCGTGGTTCTAGATGCTACAAAAAATTGATGTCGTGACCACATGGGCAGCTCTTACAAAAGCTTTGGAATCTCAATTTGGGCCTTCCCCTTTTGACTGTCCCATGGCAGAGTTGTTCAAGTTGTAACAACAAGGTTCAGTGTCAGATTATTATATGAAGTTTTTGTCATTGGCAAGGGTTAACTGAGGAAGCTATTTTGACTTGTTTCATCAACGGTTTAAACGTGGATATTAAACGAGACGT
>OY731406.1:42966230-43046025 GCA_963425845.1 Sphenostylis stenocarpa
AGTGGCTTTCTCTTCATTCTTCATTTGAAGACGTGTTAGTTAATCCTTCCTTTTTATTATCTTATTTATTAAGAGTGAATGAGGGGAAATTAAATATCAGATGAATGATATGCATGCAAGTAGACAATTGTTAAATAGAGAAAAATTTCATTCTCAGTTGGAAGGTGTACATTCCCATTACTCCATACTATGAAGCAACTCGGCAGGAATGGGAAAGCAAGGAACCCACCACGGGTCTTGGTCTCTATGTAATTCCCTTTCGCTTCCGGAACGTGACGGCGTGCTTCGCTTTGTTACTGGGCTGCCCTGACTCATATCTTCGTTGTACTTTTGACCTTTTAATCTCGCTCTTTGATGGATGGCGAAGGCTGCAGATCATCGAGTTTTGCAAGGCTCAGATCATTCTTGTAGTACTGGCCGTACTAAGCTCACCGTCTCTCTCTTTGCGGCGTAGCCAACGGACTTTGTTGTGAGGTGTCTAGGATCAGCCTCCCGCTTCTTGGCGTGTTTCTGGCACGAGAGTCTTTGGTGGGTTCTTGCAGCAATTCCTTGATCGACCTAAGCGAGCTTGCTCTGCGATTCGGCCTGAAGGGCGTGGCGATTTGGCGGTTATTTCTTGGAGTTGACTATCCAAGCTGGTTCTGATACACTACTACAAATAAAGCTTTCAACGTCGGTTCTGGAAGGCTTTCAACGTCGGTTGTTGAACTGACGTTGTATCAGGCGACGTTGAAAGTCGTCGGTTCTAATAAACCGACGTTGAAAGTATGATTTTTTAAATTAATAATTTTTATTTATTTACAACCCCTTTACCCCCTTTTATTTAATTAGAAGTCTTCTCTCTCTTTATATTATATTTTTATTAGGTCCTCCATCTCTTTATATTATATTTTTTAGAAGTTTATTAATTTTTTAAGAGAATTGTCATTGGCAGGATTCGAACCCAAGTACTTTAGAGTTGGAGGCCGATACTCCAACCACTAAACTACTAGAATTTTCTCGATAATAACTTACAAATAAATTATATTTATATACAAATAAATATATATCCGTGTAAATATATAAATATATAAATACAAATATATTTATATATTTTGATATAGTTATATATTTATATGTTAGATGTGAGGGCACACTCGAAAGTGAAAGTGTATGTCGAGTGGGTTTTCAAAATTTGATGCTAAATTTGTGAGCAGGTATCTTTATATGAGTTTGTAATTTAATGACAGAATATAATCTTTATAATTTTATTTATATAATGATATAAAATAAATTTGGGAAACGCGTTATTTGCTCTCAAGCAAAAAATACCAATTTTCGCTCAAGCAAGACTTGGGTAAGTGAATTTTCGTGAGCTTTAACATATTTTCACTCAAGCAAGAGTCAATCACACTTTCACCCTCGATCGAAAAATACCAATATAATTTATTTGTAAGTTATTATCAAAAAATTATAGTAGTTTAGTGGTTGGGATATTAACTTTCAACCCTAAAATACTCGGGTTCAAATGCTATCAGTTGACAAATCATTAACTTAAGAGAATTTTTGACTCGAAAATAAAAATAAATATACTTTCCAGAAAATATATACAAATAAATATATATTTATATGGATATATATTTATTTGTATATAAATATAATTTATTTGTAAGTTATTATAAGAAAATTCTAGTAGCTTAGTGGTTGGAGTATTAGCTTCCAACTCTAAAGTACTCGGGTTCGAAAGTGAGTTTTTGGGTGAAAAAAAATAAAAAAGGCTTTCCACGCTCGGCTCATATGGGAACCGACGTGGAAAGTGTCAATAAGTAAAAAAATAAAAAAAAGACTTTCAACGTCGGCTTATATGGGAACCGACGTAGAGTACATTCTACGCTCTGCTGACTAAGAACCGACGTAGAATGTGTTTAATATTCAACTTTCAACGTCAGTTCATCTGGGAACCGACGTGGAAAGTACTTTCTACGTCGTCTCAGCTATAACCGACGTTAAATGATGACGTAGAAAGTATATTTTGTAGTAGTGATAGTCAGCACATAGTCTACTCTTTAGAAGCTTCAAAAACTCATTTTTATCAAAAACACACTGGATTAATCGATTAAAAGGCAGGATAATCGATTATTACAGAGAGAAAAACCATTTTTTGTATCAGCTCTCTGGAATAATCGATTAAAGCTCCTGTTAATCGATTAACAGGGCTGTTAATCGATTAACAGGTCAAATAATCGATTAAACTGCGTGGTTATGGGTTCCTGATGATTTTGGTTCTGTAATAATCGATTAACACTCGAGATAATCGATTATTTTAGTCAGATATGTGTTTTGAATTTCAAAATTGGACCAAGTTTCGAAAACCCTAGTCCCAATTCATCAGGTTTCGAAAATTCCCAATTCCCAAACCCTAATCTGTCTACTTAAGGTTCTCTAATGCTCTCTTCAAAGTGAACAACCTTTTTCAAACAAAAGTTGAGAGTTGTGACTGCCAGAGAACTGTTTGTTGGAGGAAAAAGGGGCTTTTGGAATCTAGTGTGGGCTAGAAGCGATAAGAATCACTAAGTCGGTTTTCTTGGTGGATTGTGTGTTGTGTCGTCTCTAGGGAAAGCTGTCCTTCATCTCTTGTGTGACTCAAGAGAGGTGTTTTCGTTACCTTATCTTTTCAATTTTTATCTGTTTGTAAAACTGTGATAATAGTGACAGCATTAATCCTCTATTTGAGTGATTAGCAACTGGACGTAGGGTCTTTTGATCCGAACCAGTATAAATCATCTGTGTAAGTCTCTATCCTTGCTTTATTTACTTTACACAACATTTTAATCGGTAAAATTTGGGAAAATTTTTAAAACCCTAATTTTTGTTAAGAAACCAATTCACCCCCCCTCTTGGTTTTTGTCCATAAACGCAAACATTCCGCTGCACGATTCTAACATCGACTTGCCATTGGTCAAGACGGCGGTCTCGACCCCTAAAGGTGGGAATCCTTATTTTTTGTACAGAAAAGCCTTCCTACTCTAATATGGGACCTAATAGTCTCTCTTAGTGGCTTTTTAGGCTTTGTCCATCTTCGAATATGAGGTCTTCTGCTTTTTATTTTGAGGTCGGACAAGATTTGGGGTCTACAGCTGCCCCCCTTCACCTAACTAGCCGACTGTTGGCCTATTGTGCCAAGAAGATCGGCTGGAGGGTGAAGGAGGTAACCTTCTTGCCCGATTGTCCTTCGGATGCTCCATCTTGCGGTGGCTGATCCTCTGGGGAAAATGTGTTGTTCGCCTCCAGGATGCTCCTTCTGACGGTAGCCGATCCATTTGGTTGACACATGGTAGAACCTCAGGATACTGCTTCTGATGGTAGTCGATCCTTCGGTCGATGAGTATAAACCCCCATCAGGCTGGTAGTTGCAGCCCACTGTGCGTAGGACTGGATGAGTATGAACCCCCCATCAGGCTAGTAGTTGCAGTCCACTATCTCGGTCTGCTTGGCACGAATTCCTATAAATAGGAGCCTCCCTCCCCCTCATTTCACACAATTTTCACACCTCTTGCACTCCTACTACTCTCTTGGAAGTCTTTTGACACTTGAGAGTGACTCTGAGAATTATTCCAGAGTTCGAGTGAGCTTTCCAATTTCTGTTAAGGTAGAAATCGGTTAAGGAGGTCTCCTATTGAGACATTCGACGATCGGTAGAGTGATCTTTTTCTTTGTTGCGGGTGAGGAGCGTGCTTGTAGAGCGAGGGGATTGCCAAAAAGTGTCCTCAAGTTTTGAAGAGTTAATATAGAGCTCGCTTTAGAGGTTTTTTTCCTTATTCTCTCTCTTTTAATGCTTTCTTTTATCGTTTTCCTTGTATGCATTAGATATTAAGGTCATGTAGACATTTAAATTCTGCAAGTAGATAAAATAATAGGGTAAAAGCATAGTTTCTTTTAGTCTTTATTTATGAATTAGTCCATCATAGGGAACCCGAAAGGGGCATTGTGGGGTGTTAACACCTTCCCCACACGTAGCTAACTCCCTTACCCAACTCTGGTGGTAACGGTCAAAATTGGTTTTTTTGAAGACCAACGCCTCCTTTTCTTCCTTTTCCCATGCTAACGGTAAAATCATCAGTGGTGACTCCATAGAACCTTTTTTGAAAACCTCATTTCTTAGAGAACAGTCTGGTTATCGAGCATCTTAAGAATGTTGACCATCTTATAAAAAGCGCAAGTCATACAAACCATCGCGTCGCTCTGACCGCCTCTTTTGACGGTGGTGACAACTGCGCAATGACAACAGAGGAGAATATATGCAATCAAAACTTCAACATTTTTTAGTAGCCAAAGGAATTATTCATCAAAGATCTTGTCCAAATACTCCACAACAGAATGGGGTGGCAGAATGAAAAAATCGTCATCTATTGGAGGTGGTCTGAGGTGCACTGATTGGAGCTCACATGCCAACAATATATTGGGGAGAAGCTCTCACATATGCAGTATACACTATCAACCGAATACCGTCCAGGTCTCTTGAGTAAAAACACTTATTCAATCACTTACAGATGCATTAGTGAATCCTAAAATTGTTGAACTAACACTAGAGTTTTTGGTTGTGTTTCTTATGTTCACTTACACAAGCATCAGAGAAGTAAGTTGTCTCCTAGAGCTGAAAGGTATTTGTTCCTTGGCTATGCGGATCACCAGAAAGGATATCAGTGCTACAATCCACAAACTAAGCAAATGTTTATTACTATAGATGTAGCTTTTCATGAAACCTTGATATATTTTCCCCCGAGTATGAAATTCAGGGGGAGAATTATGATGAAGTTCAGACTTCTGTTTCTCAAGAAATTGATATTGAGGGCAGATTGGAGAAAGAAATTTACAAAGTTGTATCAAGAGATGATGAAAGTGTGCAACAATGTGATGATCAACAACTACATAATGAGGAAGATTTTGAGCATGTCGAGATAGAAAATTTGCCTGTTGATGCTGATGATATACCACATCAATCGTCTCCTCAAGAACCTAATACAAAAAAAAGAATTCTACCAGATCGTGTCACTAGAGGTATCCCTAAGCCTACTTATGATCCTAACCTCACTAGTAAGACAAGATACCCTATGAGTAATTATATTTGTAACTAGAATTTGTTTAACTCAAATATCGCATTTATAAGTCAATTATCTACTGTATCTATTCCTAACAGTGTGTAGGAAGCTTTAGCTGACTCCAGGTGGAAGGATGCTATGAATGAGGAGATGAGATCCTTGCAAGGAAATAAAACATGAGAATTGGTAGATTGTCGAGTTGGAAAGAAACCAGTAGTATGTCGATGGGTGTATACTGTGAAATTTAATACAGATGACACAATTGAAAGATTCAAAGCTAGATTAGTTGCAAAGGGGTACACACAAGCATATGGAATAGATTACATTGAAACGTTTGCTCCCATAGCCAAAATTAGTATAGTTCGAGTATTGTTATCTCTAGTTGTAAACCTTGATTGGTCCTTACAAAAATTTGACGTAAAAAATGCCTTCTTACACGGAGAATTGTCTGAAGAAATTTATATGGAGCTACCAAAAGGATGTGGGATCCCGAATACACATAGCAAGAAGGTATGCAAGTTGAAGAAGTCATT
Organism: Sphenostylis stenocarpa; assembly: GCA_963425845.1. Lineage (NCBI taxonomy): Eukaryota > Viridiplantae > Streptophyta > Magnoliopsida > Fabales > Fabaceae > Sphenostylis > Sphenostylis stenocarpa. The sequence continues at coordinate 42,971,842 of OY731406.1, forward strand.
GTATGGACTAAAACAATCGCCACGAGCATGGTTTAGTAGATTCACTAAGTCAATGCTTGCTTTTCGATATCAACAGAGCAACCAAGATCATACCTTATTTCTAAAGAAAAAGGAAGGAAAGATTACAATTCTTATTGTCTATGTTGATGACATGATAGTTACAGGAAACGTTCTAGAGGAACGCAAGTCATTCAAAGAGTACTTGGCAAAGGAATTCTAGATGAAGGATCTTGGTCCTTTGAAGTATTTTCTTGGAATTGAGGTCTCGAGATCAAAGTCAAGTATTTTTCTCTCACAACAAAAGTATGCATTGGATTTACTGAAAGAAACTGGAATGACAGCATGCAAACCAACAAATTCTCCAATTGAAGGGGGATTGAAGTTGTGCAATGAAAAAGATCAAACTCCAACTAACAAAGGAAGATATCAAATACTTGTAGGGAGATTGATGTATCTCTCACACATCAGGCTAGATTTGGCTTATGCTCTTAGTGTGGTTAGCCAGTTCATGCACAATCCAGGCGAAAAACACATGGATGCTGTTATACGGATTTTAAGCTACATAAAAGTTGTTCCTGGAAAAGGAGTTATGTTCAAGAAGAACTCCAACTACAAGGATGTGATGGTTTATACTGATGCAGATTGGGCAGGTGCTCTTGATTATAGAAGATCAACCTCTGGATACTTTACTTTTGTAGGAGTTAATCTTGTCATATAGAAAAGCAAGAAGCAGAAAGTTGTACCTAGATCCAATGGAGAAGCTGAACTTAGAGGAATGGTTCTTGGACTTTGTGAAGGTTTATAGCTCATACTACTTCTCCAGGATTTAGGGTATGCACATACACGTCCCATTCAGTTGTATTGTGATAATAAAGCTGCGTGCTACATTTCTCACAACTCTGTCCAACATGATCGGATGAAGCATGTGGAGGTTGATAGATTTTTCATCAAGGAAAAGCTTGATAAAAATATTCTGGAATTACCAAATATTCGATCTGAAGATCAACTGACAGATATTCTTACCAAAGCTATGACAAGTCAGTTTTTTAGAAAATTATTAGATAAGTTAAGAATGTATGACATCCATTTACCAACTTGAGGGGAGTGTTGGGATAAAGATATTTGATTAGTTAAATTATATATTTGTATAGCGGTACAAAATATTGTATAATCGAACTTTCTTTATTTAATCTCGATTTGTTAGAGTAAAATATTATAAGATCATAATATCTCGTATACAAAAATAACATGAATAAAATTATAAAATGAATTCTATATTTTTTAATTATTATAAACATTTTATACCGGATAAAATATAATAATTAAATGTTATTTAAATTTAATAAATAATTTTATTTAAATTTAACTATATATATATATATTCACTATTGATCATGTCATTATACTAGTATTTGATAGTAATAATCCGAAGTTTCCTTCAATATCCACTAAATATATATTGAAAAATGTGACGTAATTATTGAAAAAATATTAATGTATTTATTTAGTAAATAAAATTATATTAACAAATTTATAGTTTTTTAGATTTGTATATAAATTAATAATCATGTTTAATAAACTGAAATAAAAATAAATTTAAGTTCTCATAATTTTATTTAATGTTATTATGTCAAAAATATTGTTTTATTTTACTCTATTAACCATTACTAATTGATATGATATAAAATAATATAGATAATATATTTGTTTATGTACATGAAAGAAATTTTTATTTATTTTGTATTCCTCCGGATATATGATACGATTTACGTGCTGAAATAAAATATAAATGAAGATTGAAATCCGCATATTACTATTGCAATATAATGTTAACATATTTCATTTAAATATATTCTTAAAATCTATACAAAAATTACTTTTCTATCTTAAAATTAATATTAAAGACTGAAAATATTCATTTAAAATTTTAGAGAAAAAAATATATTTTATTTAAACTGCAACTAAAAGTTACACATTTTAAAAAGTAATTTTATTAAGAGAAAAGATAAAAAAAATTATAAATATCAAAATTAAAATTTACTAATTTTACATGAACTAAAAATATTTAAATTCGATTCCTATAACATGTAAAAATAGTTTATTACTTACACATAAATTTAGAAAAAATATTAAAATATATAAATATTTTACTTATATACTTTATTTTATCATAATAAATCAATTACTCATTTAATTAAAAAATATTAAATATTTATAAATTAAATTTATTTTTTATTTAATAATTTAATATAATTATAATTAAATTAATTTATTATGATTAATTACATTGAATAATTTTTAAAAAATTATATTAATATATTTTTTATTAGGTTTTAATATATTATTAGAAAAATAAAATAGAGTAAGAAAAAGAATAAATAATAAAAAAATAAAAGAATGAAAAGAAAATATTTTTTATACTAAAATTTTATTTTTCATGATCAAAATTTATTAATAAATAATAAATATACTTAATTACATAAATAAATCAATAAATATTTTACTTTAATAATTTTTAAAATAATTTATTTTACGTTAATATAGAAAAAGAAATTAAAATATATAAGTATTCATTACTGTTCTTAATTTATATAAAAAACTTTAAATTGTAGATAATTTTGAAAGAAGAAAGCTGTGCCAATAAATTGTACAAATTTTTAAAACGTACACCTGCCTCAGATGATTTGCATAAAATATTTTAAACCGTACAGTGTCTCTCATCCTCACTTCACAATTCACGGTGTACATACACAGTCACATCCCAATCTCACTTCCCTATGATGTTTCCATCTGTTGGTTCATTAATGCAATGCAGAAACTTAATTCTCCTGCACAAATCTTGGGAATAGGACCCACCTTACTCCTTCAATTTCAGTCACAATGCATTATGCATGACCATTTTTCTCGTTCATTCATTTCATCCTCATCCCCCCGACACACCTTATCCCTGGTAATCTTTAATCTCCTTCGGTCTTTTTTAAGAATATCGCCTACACAGTAATTTTATACTGCGTTTAGTTTTAGGGGAGAGAGAGAGAGTTAATAATAAAATGCACTAAAAATTAAAAATTTTAATGTAAATTTTTTAATTTTTATTTATTTTTTTATAAAAAAATCAAGGAAACATAAATGATTATGTATAATTTAAAAAATATATAATTTTAAAAAATAATTAAAAAAATATAAAAATAATAAATAAATTTATTTTATTTATTTTCTTCCATTTTTCTTAATTTAAACAATTTTATTTTTATTTTTTCTTTAATTATTTTCATTCAAATTTTTTCTTTAAATATTTATAAAAAAAGTAATTATATATATATTTATGTATTAATTATTAGAATTAATTTAATTAATTCATGTGACTTATGTGAAATATAATGATGAGCTCAAATGTGATTTAATAAAATATAAGGATTTATGGGTTATTATGGATCTATTGGTTATTATGAGAAGTCATAATAAAATAAAGATCAAATAAAATAAAAACTAACCAACTTGATGGACGTTGTTATAAGAGGAGATTAGGATTTTGTTTCCGGTCATAAGGTTCTTCTTACTGTAAACCATCAAATGTGACAAGAGAAAGAAAGATAAAGAGATAGATTGAGAAAAGTGTTAAAAAAGAGACTGAGATCAAGAAGGGGGTGAATTGATCTTTGAAAGTTTTTCGCACTTTTAGTAATATGATTATCCATTTCAAAGATTTTGATTTCAGATTACTTTTTGAATCAAGAAAAACAAGCAATTCAGTATAAGACAACGACAGAATTAAGGAGAGTAAAAGTTTAGAAAGATAAAATCAAGATTTATACTGGTTCACCCAAACCACATGGCTACATCCAGTTCTCAGCCAAATTCCAGCTGAGTTGCACTAGATTGAATGTTTTACAGATTACAATTCTGAATCACACAACACTCAATCTATCCCATGAACCAAATTCCAGTTCTTGCACCTAAACTTTCACCAAGAACCAAAATCCATTTCTTTTTCAAACCTGCAACCAAATTCCAATCACAGAAACCGTGCCCAACTATTCCAAACACTCAAATACATAAAAGATTTACAGAAAACAAAGGAGAAGAAATCATAACACCCAAACCCGATTATGTCACATAACTGACTAATGCTGATCAAATTATGTTTTAAACCTTCAACATACAGTACATTGTTAATAATACTTGATTCTGTGCATTTGATGTCACCTACTTCAAGAATTCTTCCTTTGTTGTTATCCCCATAGATGACAGTCCCACCATTCTTTAGTTTTAAATTGTGAAACTTTGTGATATCCCCTGTCATATGTTTAGAACAGTCACTGTCAAAGTACCAGAGATCTTCAGTTTGTTGTGCCTGAAAGAGAAATTAGTGTAGTTGTGATGCTAATCGATTAAATGAAGAGGTAATCGATTGATTTTGTACTAGAAGCAGAATATTAATCGATTAAAATTAAAAAGAATCGATTAATCTTGTTCATAAATTTATATATCAAAATATTAATCGATTAATATGAGAAAGAATCGATTAAATTTGAACTGTTAAATGATTTTAACTGATGTAAATCATTTTTAATCGATTAAAACAAAGATCTGGAATATTAGTTGTAAACCCGAGAGCTTTTAATTGATTAATTCGATTAATAATCAATTAAAATTGTACGGACAACTTTTAGAATTTCCCTGTAAGTGATTTTAAACGATTAAAATTAATTTTATATTGATTAAAACAACCAGTTCCTGAACTTTGTTGACCAAGTACTGATAGATCTCCAGATTTCTGTTCCTGCAAAAAAAATTAGCACAACCTGGTACCCTTTTTATAATAATAGGGTCTTATCAAGTTATTTGAAATGATTTCTTGGGAACCTACTTAATTCTTCCTTTTGGAACAACATATTTCTTGATTTTACAAAATTTAACAGAATGACCTCTTTTCATACAATAGAAACATGTGATAAATGGTGATGAAACATGTTTACTATAAGAAAAATAATTTTTGAAAGCTCTGGTTTTCTTTCCAACAAAAGGTGTGAAACCAATACCAGCACGATCAATAGCCAATTTTTGGGAATCAAGGATAACATCAAGGCTGGTTTTTCCTTCTGCAAGTTTAGAAGCAGTTTTTATCAGATATGTTAATTTCTTTTGTAATTCAAGACAATTTTCATAATCTTTTTGACCTTTACACATGCAGTTAGAATTTTTATCAATAATTTTCAAATATTCAGCATCAGTTTCTTCATCAAGACTTTTCTTTTCAAGAAGAATGATTTTGTTTTCTAACCTGTTGTTCAAGCCTTTTAATCTTTTGTTTTCTATTTCAAGCCTTTTTGCTACTTCATGAATTTCATTAAAAGCATCCTATAATGAGATGTAATTAATAGAATTAATAGAAGAATCAGAACTTACATTGGATGTTGGAGAATTCAAATTAGTCATCAAACATATTTCTGTTGTTTCTTCATAAGCTAACTCAAGAACCTGGCAATTAGATACCTTGAAAAATTCATTCATGTTAAGAGCAGATGTAATAATATTTTTAGCAATGCAATCATCTTTGTAGACCCCAAATCTTGCCCGACCCCCTAATAAAGTCAAAGATCACCCATTTCGAAGATGGTTAAGACTTTATCAAGTCCCTAGTAGCTTGTTCTAGGTTCCATTTAGGATAGGAAGGGTTTTTAGAGGCATTAAAAATTGGGAAATCCACCGAAGACAGCAGATGGTCGTCCAAAACAGGCGGATGGCCGTCCAAAACAGGCAGATGGCCGTCCAGGACAAGCAGATGGCCGTCCATGGCAACTTTAAGGCCATGGACGGCCGTCCACTTAGCTTGGACGGCCGTCCATGGCCAAAAGTTGCCATGGACGGCCGTCCACACTACATGGATGGCCGTCCATGACCACTTTTTGCCATGGACAATCGTCCGCTTTGTCCAGACGGCCGTCCACCTTTTCCAGACCCGAATTCCTATAAATAGGAGCCTCATTTCTCTGTTTTTTCACACCTTTTCCACTCCTCCACTCTCTTGGAAGCCTTTGGCACTTGAGAGTGACCCTGAGCATTATTCCGGGGTTCGAGGAAGCTTTCCGATTTCCGTTAAAGTTGAAATCGGTTAAGGAAGTCTCTTTTTGAGACATCCGGCCCTCGGTAGAGTGACTTTTCTTTATTTTGCGGGAGGAGCGTGCTTGTAGAGTGCGGAGACTGTCAAAAAGCGTCCTCACGTTTTCGAAGAGTTAATATAAAGCTTGCTTCGGAGGTTCGTTCTCTATTCTCTGTCTTTTTTACTGCTTTCTTTATCGCTTTCTTTGTGCGCATTAGATAATAGAGTCATGTATATATTTAAATTCTGCAAGTAGATAAAATAATAGGGTAAAAGTATAATTTCTTTAAGTGTTTATTTTCTAAGTTAGTCCATCATAGGGAACCTGAAAAGGGCGTTGTGGGGGGTGCTAACACCTTCCCCACACGTAACTAACTCCCTTACCCAACTCTGGTTGTAATGGCCAAAGTTGGTTTTTTCTAAAACCACTGCCTTTTTCTATTTTTACCTTTTTCAGTGTTTAAGGTTAAAACACTGATGGCGACTCCTCGAACCTATTCGAAAACCTCGCCTTTAGGTCCAGCCCGGTTATCGGATGGCCTAAAGGCGTTGAACCGTTTCTTTCAAAAAACGCGAGTCATATCAAAACCATCGCGTCACTCCGACCGCCTCTTCTGACAGCGGCGACAGATGACGACTCCGCTGGGGAAGCTAGAGAGTTGATCCCATTTAGTGATGGACTAGTGTAGGAAATAAAACTAGAAATTACGCTTTTACCCTTTCTTGCTTTTATAACATGCTTTACTGTTTGGCTTTAATAATTGTTGTATGCTTATTTTCTGCAATTGTCTGAAATAAACTGTACACAACCCTTGCACACTACAGTCCCTCTATACCCGGGGGCAAGAGAGAATACACATAGGGAGTGGGTGGCAGGTACGGCCGACCATGGTAATGGCCATAGTGCCAGCAAGTCGTTGTCGGAAACCACCACTCAAGGTGATAACCTTCCTTTTCTCGGTCTAAGAACGTCGACACGGACATCCATGCACGGTTCGAAGACTGGGAGATTGAAGGGTCCCTATAATGGGGGCACCTTGGGGGCCTGGCCTTGGTGAGAACAGTTAGAACCTACCTTTGCCGATGCACTTTTCTCCAGAAAACCCCTACCTCGTAATTAAACGTCACTCTGTTCGCGGATGAGTGAATTGTTTGTGCATTTATTTGTTGCATTTGTTTGTTGCATAGCATAATCATACAACAACAAATATATATATATATATATATATATATATATATATATATATATATACATATATATATATAACAAAATCCCAAAAATATTTTCGCAATAAACACCCTTATCTTGAACAGTCTGCCTTTTAGCTAGCCTGGTTTCAGGTTCTTTGTAAACTAAGTAGCCACGCAGTCCGACAGAAGAGATAAGGGACGTTAAAACCATTCTTTCGCAATAAACAATTTTATCTCGAACAGTCTGCCTTTTAGCTAGCCTGGTTTTAGGTTCTTTGTAAGCTAAGTAGCCACGCAGTCCGACAGAAGAGATAAAAGGCTAAAAAACAAAAAATAAATAAATAAAAAAAATAATAATAACAAAATCAAAACATTTATAAAGAATTTTGACAAAGTCATATCATTCATATTACATCATGTCATAAGTGGAAAAACCAAGAGAGAAAATAAATGCATAAGGAAGTATGCATATGCATCATTTTAATAAATCCCTAAAAAATGGGTCTTAGAAGCGTTTTTTGGGAAAATTACTGGGCCAAATCCCCTTCGGGCATCTATAAACCTATTCTTCACCCTCTTCTCTTCGTTTTGATATATTGTGCGTCCAAATCGGACATCCCAGTCAAAAGTTATGCCACTTTGAACATCTGCTCCCCTTTTGTACTGGTGCATGCATAAATACATTCATTCTAGGGGGCATTAGATATCCCTAAGACAAAGGCGAAAGAGGCCCAAGTGTGCTTGTAATCTTCCATAAGGAAGAGATAAGTGTGTTAAGGCATATGGTGACCTTTATGAGGAAAGAACCATTCTGCCGAAGTGGGTATGACACTCTGCAAAGCGTAAGCTTTAAGGATGATGTTAAAGTCATTGTCTTAAGGCATATCTATCCCACACCAATCATTCATTTTTAATAAAAACCCTAATTCATATGCATTCTAGAAAGTGGCTGGTTTTCTTACTGCTCTCACTTGCACGCAGAAAGCTGAGATGATGGAGCAGCTAGAAGAGCAAAATCGTGAGCTCACCTTTGAGCTTAACGCCGTAAAGGAGCAAATGGCTCAGTTAATGGAGCACATAGAAGAACAGGACTACAAGCTCACCGCTGAGCTTAATTCCATGAAGGAGCAGATGATGCGGTTAATGGAACTAATGTGCCATCAACATGTCCACAATAAAGGCATCTGCATCGACCACGTAGACGAAAGGATGGAGCAAGGACTGAAGAGCGGAAGGATCACTCAACTTCCTACTCCCAATGCATCATTCAAGAAGTTTCTTAGCAAGAAGGAGAAAAGAAGTGTGACTACTCCTTCTACCTCTGCGCAACAAGCTAGGCAGCCACAAAAGCAAAAAAAGGAGTTCACCCCCATTCCAACCTCCTATGGGAGTCTGCTGCCGAAGCTGTTAGAGACCCAGCTCCTAGCACGCATCCCTCCGAGGAAGATTGATCCACCCTACCCTGAGTGGTATAAGCCTAACGAAAAATGCGCTTACCACTCAGGCGCTCCTGGGCATTCCGTGGAAGATTGTCGGGCCTTGAAATACAAGGTCCAAGAGTTGTTGGATGCTGGATGGCTCACTGTCGACTCTGCCACTCCTAACATGGATTTCAAGCCTTTATCGCCACCAGAGGATTGAGGAGGGATGAAGAAAGCCAGCTGAATAAAGCTCTTCATGTTTTTTAAGCTTCCTATGTATCTCTCGCGGTCCCCTCCCGTGGCCGCGAGATCCTTGATTAAAAGGGCTTTGTAAATATTTTGTTTTCATCAATACAATAAGGCATTTGCATAAACATTCATATTCTTTTTCATTCTTTTCTCTCTCATTATTATTTCAAAATAAATCTAAGCCTAAACAGAACCAAATAAAAATAATCATGTCTGTGATCGATGACTCTCTGAGGATCCGAAAGTCAAAGGTGAATGGATTGGGTCCGACGGTGAGAAGGGGACCATCTCGCCGGACATGCTAAGGCTACTAGTAAAGTAAGCTCAATAAATATAGCCCTACCAAAGAAGAAATCAAGGCCATTGATTTGGGGGCAAGAGAAAAAGGAATAAGTATCGATACCCAAATCACTAATAACGTCAAAGATGGGTTAACACAAAAGTTAAGGGAGTATATGAACGCATGTGCATGACATGCCAAGACATCAGAATCCAACATCATGAGTCCTCTCCCTACCAACCTAAGATGAAGGGTGCAGTAGAGGCAACCAATTAGAACATCAAAAAGACCATCCAGAAAATGGTCAAAACCTACAAAGATTGGCATGAAATATCGCCTTTTGCCCTTCATGATTATCAAAGTTTCGTACGATCCTCCATGGGAGCCACTCCATTTTCCCTTGTACATGGCATGGAGGTCATACCCCCAAAAGAGGTCGAGATACCTTCCTTGACGAATTACCATGGAAGCAAAACTGACAAAAGCTTAGTGGGTCCAAAGCTGATGCAACCACTCAAACCTAATCGGAGAAGAAACGGTTAGACGCCATATGTTGAGGACAAGCCCACCAAGAAGATCAAAGGGCTTATGAAAAAACAAGGTCAACCCCCATATTTACCATGAGGGGGAATTTAATGGGAAACAAATTGCGTCCGGGCCAAAAGGATAAAATCGGAAAATGGGCGGCAAATTACGAGGGATCCTTTGTGGTCAAGCGAGCATTCTCAGGAGGAGCTCTTATCCTCACCAACATGGATGAAGAAGAACTTCAACACCTGGTCAACTCTGATATGGTGAAGAAGTATTATGCTTGAAGGGCATTGCTCATGACCCGCCAGGATGAAAACACACAAAGGGCATCCGGGGCAAAAGTTAGGATCCACTCACCTCGTGTCCTAGGCAGAATTTAGGGGCTTTTCCAAAAAAAAAAAAAAAGAAGAGAAGAAAGAAAAATCCCCTAAGGAGCAATGGTTACCTTAGCTGAAAACCGCAAGGCGACTAAGGTAACACCCTTCCAGAAGCAAGCAGCCTTGTATAGTCTTCACCCCGGGCTCGAGCATCTCAACTAAGGCAATTAGGAGAACCAGTGGGGTAAATATCATACAGTGTAGCCAACCCGGGCCAGCCATTCTTCTAAATTCCATTTGTAATCCTTCTGTGAAAATAATAAACCTTTGCTCATACATATCAACAAAACCCTCATTCATTTCACTTCTCTTGACCAGTTGATAAAATTGCCTCTACATTGATAAATCATAAATATGTGCAAAGTCATTTTGTCAAGGTCTTTTCGTGCATCATAAACAAGGAAGCATTGAAAAAGAAAAAGAAAAATTAAGGCAGCCCGCTAGATTGAAAACCCCAAAAGGGCGGTCTAGGCAAAAGTTAGGGCTTAACTAAAAAATGAATAAAAAGGGGGTCCATCAGCATAATCATGAAAGTACAGCAAGAGAATACCAGTCACTTTTCTAAGATGCATCTCATAAAAGGATAGATTGCATTTAGGACATCCACCCACAAATAGTCGCACAAAATGACTCTGTCAAAATCAAAATCAAAAATAATTTTTTTTTGCAAATAAATAACAAAAAACTAAAAACATTCATGCATGTAAGGAGACTAGCTCCATGATTGTGTTTGAAAACAGGAAGCACTCAAAACAAGCCTCCAAATAATGCTCTCCCTCAAGAAAATAGTGCAAGTTGCCAACAACTTCAGAGAAAAATAAAAGCTTCCAAGAACCAGAGCTCCAACTACCATCCTTCTACCCGGAAAAAGAAGGCACAAATAAGAAGTGTCCAAACTTTTTTCTCCCTCCCTCAAGAAAGAAGAGCGAGTTGCCATCATCAAATAACTCAAAGGAAATAAGAGCTTCCAGAAGTCAAGGCTCCAATCACTATCCTTCTACCCCAATAAAGAGAAGGCACATTCATTAAAACAGAAATGCAGAAGGAAAGGCTTAGTCATCCCTAAGCAGATCATTGCCTAACCTAGAGGAAAACAAAAATAATTCCACACAGCTCAGCATCACCCCCTCATAAGTCATCGAACACACTCATTCAGAGTCTCGTCCACATCCCCCAATGGAGAATAAAGGCTTCAAGAGCCCATCATCATTGACAATCAAAAGAGCCCAATCTCCATACCATCAAGGGTTCAACAAAAAGAAGAAGAGAAAAGAAAACTCTTCATCCCCAACGGATGCCCAAGAAGAAAAGGCCATGACAATGGAAGGCCAATAAATCCCCAACGGATTCCTGCCTACACCAAAAGGCAATCATCAAAATCCCCGACAACCAACAAGTCGGACGATTGAAGAAAAAGACAAAAATTAGAAATTCCATTTCCCCAACAGAATAAGAGCTTGACGAAGCCAGCTCACACCCATATCAATTAAGGAGCCAACACCCCCAAAAGGGAATATCAGCCTATTCAGAGGTGAAACAATACAACCAAAAGTCTTCACTTCTGATGAAGCATCTGCCCACTTAGAGGCACTACCAGAACCTCAATGAAATATCTGCCTACTCAGAGGCACCATCGTCAGAATCAACGAATTCCCAGCAGATCCCTGCCTATTCAAGAGGCATTAATCAAGAATCCCCAGCAACCAACAAAGCTGGATAAAGAAAAAGAAAGAATCCCTATCACACTAGATGACTACACAAGAAGAATCAAGAACAATTACTCCCCATGGAGTCGGCGCATGATCAAAAATAGTAAGCCGCCACCACCACTTCAGCCGCCACCACCACTTCAGGAAAGGGAAAGACCTGAAGACGAAGACCTGCACACAGGAAAAACTGACACATGATCGGAAACAGTAAGCTGCCACCACCACTTCAGGAAAGGGAAAGACCTAAAGACGAAGACCTGCACACAGGTAAAACCGGCGCATGATCGGAAACAGTAAGCCGCCACCACCACTTCGGGAAAGGGAAAGACCTGCACACAGGCAAAACTGGAGCATGATCGGAAATAGTAAGCCGCCACCACCACTTTGGGAAAGGGAAAGACCTGAAGTAGCCTTTGACTTCATCAAATCCACAAGATCTTCATTTTATCAAATGATCCAGTAAGATCTTCACCACTTTCAAAAAGGAGGTTGGAGAACAAAGACATTGAAGAACACATTTTCATTGCATATCTCTTATGGATCAAGGGTAGTCTCCTTATTATGATTTATGTTATTGTGCGAGAATCATGAATCTAAAGATCTTGTAGAGTAGTTTTTTGGAATGAATGAGAACCTAAGAAAACTACATAATGATTTACATGTGGTATCAGAGCCATTGTTATTAGATTTATGATCCTCCTCTTATAATAGTTTTTCCTAAATTATGTTTTTTCCTAAATTATGTTTTTTCCAAATTAAGATAAACCCTAATTATGAATTTAGGTATTTCTCTATTAAATTAAGATGAACCCTAATTTAAAATTAAGATAAACCCTAATTATGAATTTAGGGATTTCTCTATCAAATTAACATGAATCCAAATTTATCCCCAAATTTGTTTAAGAACCCTAATTATAAGTTTTAGAGATTTTACGTTTTCCGGTGCGTATTTAAGGATTTTACGTTTTCTGTTGCGTATTATAAATTTATGAATGTGTATGATATATTTATGAATTGGTTATATGGTTTTTTCGTTGTGCGTTGTCACTGCATTGGTTATGTCTTCAAATCCAATTTAATTGTTAAGAGAATGCACTGAAATGTTTTCCCTATCACATGAATGAATTTGTGATTGAAATTAATGGAATGGTGCTATTCAATTCAATTGAGTGTTTTGATTACAACGTTGCACATGTCCGGTTACGGGTTTGAGAAAATAAAGCACGTGATATGTAAGTTTGATATCCTACTGAATCATAATATTAATTGAATTAAGTTATTTTAAAGATTTTATGCATAATGGTATTTGTGGGAAGTGAATGGTTATGATGTTATTTGTTTATTTATTTAATGTTTATCGGTTATATGTCATTATAGTTTTCTCCTGAAATTGCATATGTTTAGAAAGTCATATTCAAATGCAGTGATGTTATCGGTTTATGTTACCAATAGAATTAATGTTGATATTTTATTATATAAATAATGTATTTAAAATTTTTAGTAATTGTATGTTATAGATAGTTTGTAATTGGAATTAAATGAATGAGAACATAAGAAAACTACACAATGATTTACATGTGGTATCGAGTCATTGTTATTAGATTTATGATTATGCTCTTATGATAGTTTTTTCCAAATTAAGATAAACCCTAATTATAAATTTAAGAATTTCTCTATAAAATTAAGATAGTCCCTAATGTAAAATTAAGATGAACCCTAATTTAAAATTAAGATAAACCTTAATTATAAATTTTGGGATTTCTTTATCAAATTAGCATAAACCCTAATTTATCCCCAAATTTATTTAGGAACCTTAATTATAAGTTTTAAGGATTTTATGTTTTCCGCTACAATTGATTTCAAATTGAAATTATAAAATTATGAATATTTGTATTTTGATCAAACAATTTCAAAATCTCGTAATTGTTTTATAAATTGAATTGAATTGTTTTCATTGTGTTTAAGTTGTGCATAAAAGTTTTGAATTGATGACAATTTTACTTTTAGGTGAAATATAAATAGAGGTTTTGGATTGAAAATCAATCCTATAATGGAAATTAAAATTATGAGTTTCAATTTTATTTATGGCACATAATATTTTATTATGTGAGTAATGTACATATTTATTAAAATTAATGAAAAATGATATGAATTGTTAATATCAATTAAAGATGTTATTTATTTGAAATTAAGCATGATAAATTTTTGTAAGCACCAAAGTGGCCAAAATTTTAAGGTTATTTGATTCCAAATTATTAATGACTTTATTTCAATTACCCATAGTATGAATGCTAAAATTATGAATAATTGATTTATTGGTTAATTGAAATTAATTACTATAAGGTATTTTAGGATCACCCAAATGTGAATTAGTCATTATTATAATTAATGAACATGAAAGTAGATAATTTTGTGTCGTCATTAGTTTTATTTATATACCCAAAGGTGTTAGGTGATTCTAGTGGATGCATATTTTAATTATCATTAATATTTTAAAATGATTAGCATCATTGTATTTGTGTATTAGTGGATCTTCCAAAGGAGAACATTTGTAACATCCTGATTCTCAATACCCCTGGTTTGTTAAGTTTTGACAAAATCTTTGTCAAAATTTTAATAATTAAATTATTAGGAATTAGGTAAAGTAACTGTAGAGTTTTATGTCTTTTAGATTATTTGTGATTTTCTAGAATATTTCTGGAATTTTTAGAAAATACTTAAAATTGACTCGTTTTGCGGGCAGCTAGGTGCCAGATAGTAATTATATGATCTAAGGTAAAAATTGAAAGTGAGAGAAGTAATTAAATTAAATTAAGAATTTAATAATATTGTAGAGATGAGGAGTGGATCATTTGGTTAGACCCTTGTCATAAGATTGAAGGGTCATGAGTTTAATTTTTGTATGTGCATTAGAATAATTATAATTTTTCTATTATTTTATAATTGTTAGAAAATACTCGTGTGTGTGCCTGAACGTTGAGTATGGACTTAACAATTTTAATTGTCACATTTAGAAATTATTGTTTTCTTTTATGCATTCAGTGTGGATACATTAAAAGTTTATTATGTGTATAAGTTGACAAAAAACATATGATGGTTGATATGGTTTGGAGTGATGTTAGAGTCTTAGGGGTTGTGGGTTCAAATCTTGGCTAGAGTAAAAAGCAGAAAATAAAGATAAATTTTTGTAATCTAATCCGTTGGTTGCATCATAAATCCGCTGGTTGCATCATAAATCCGCTGGGCGCATCAAAAATTCATTTGACTTTTAAATGAAAGAGTGTCATATTATATGCAGCCTCATATCCGCTGGGTGCATGAGAAATCAGGACTCAGAAATTTGACTTTTAAATGAAAGAGTGTCATTCTGCAATTTTTTCGTAGGTTCATCATTTCTCTTTTTCTCTCAAAACTTTCCTTACCTTCAAGCTTGATTTTGAGGGAGAAATCTTGGTTTTCTCGAGGAGCTCCAAGAGGTAAGTTGGTTTATCTCAATCTCCTCTACATTTTGTTAGTAAAAGAAAAATCGATACTAGGATCGAAAAACAAGAGAGAGAAATATTGAAGATCATATGGTTGGTTGGAAATTTGATAAAAGACAGTTAGGAAACACCCGGTAACCACAAGATGAAAACACATATAAATCAAGATTCAGAATCGAGAATCGAAGGAAGAATATTTGATGTTTATTGTTGAAGAAAATCGAGAAATTAGAATCTGGTGTAATGTTAAGATTAAGGGGAATCAAAATAATTCAAAACACTCGATGTCTGAAATCGAGATCGAGGGAACAGTTAACGCGCACACAGAATATGGGAAGCAGTTTCTAAACCATGGCAGAGATCGAAGATCAAGGGAGCAGTTCTCTCATGCATGAGAACATGGAATGCAGTTTCCTAAACCGTAGAACTAAGGGACATGCACGTTGGATCGTAGTGACAGTTTTATTAACTGCTTTTTGGAGGTTACTTGAAGGGTGCTCTATAAATAGAGTGAAGACTTAAGGAAGAAGGGGAAATTGGCAGAGACAATAGAAGCGCAAGTGAACAATCTACAGGAGAACGACGCATCATGAAGTTTCTAATGCTCTGGATTTCCGTTTTCATTGATTATCTTTATCGCTTTCTCTACTTTCCCTGGTAATTTACTTTCATTGCAATTTACGTCTATCAACTTTTAAGTTTTGTCATTTTGATTCCTTGTCATTTACTTTTATGCAAAATTTACTTTTATGCAAGTTAAGGTTATTCGTTAAGATCCCCGCTATTTACATTTTTGCAATTTCAATTTCTTGCCATTTACATTTCCGCAATTTCGATTCCTTGCCATTTACATTTAATGCAAATTTGAGGTTTACGTATTTTACATTTTTCTGCAATTTAATATTCTGCACTACTTTTCGATTCGACGCTTTTACTGCCTTCTTTACTTCGCGTTTCTTAATAAAAAACACCAAAAAATAGTTCTTTCGATTATTAAATTTTTTAGGGTTTCATACATCTTTTGATTGAAAACCGTTTGCTAGCCTAAATAAAAAGAATCTACATGGTTAAGATTTGATTAAAACTTAAGTCTCGATTTAATCGAAATCGATCAAATTTTCACCAGAAACAAATTGGCGCGCCAGATAGGGATTGTGTCAAAAAACACAAACAATTGGTTAGTTCGAAAGTGTATGAGATTAAGGAGTGGGCGAGTATTAAGAATGAGTCAAAATCCACCACATAATCAGAATAACAATGAGATTCCAAATAGTTCACATTTACCAAACACTGGGGGGAAAGTTCACAATGGGAATATGCCCGTAATATCGACAAATGTGAGTACGTCGATACATGTGAGTGCTGAACAAAGCTCAGGCACATCGATAAACACTCAATTAGGGTCTACCACTGTAATGTCAAACAATATACAAACTACGGGGAATCCCGTAACAACATATGCAGGTCCGCATATGAGTGTAAGACCGCCTGACTTTTCGATTAATAATATGAATGGGGCTGGTACTTCTTCAATACAACGAAGTACGAGATTTAACCTAGGAATGCCCCAAAAACTTAGGCACATTTCAAACCTTAGGCATGCCTCAAAATTTTGGAGTATCCCCAAATTTAAGGGTGTCTCAAAATTTAGTAACACCCCAGAATTCAGGGAATGTGCAAAATTTAGGAACACAACAGATGCCTTCAGTGTCAAACCTGGAAAACAGAGCAAACCTGGATCATGGGAGATATACATTCGATAGAGATTATCATCGATCCAATTTTCAGACTATCGAAAATGCTAGTACTGGAATTTCCAGTAACTCATTAGGAGTACTTCGACAACAAATGGACG
Organism: Sphenostylis stenocarpa; assembly: GCA_963425845.1. Taxonomy (NCBI): domain Eukaryota; kingdom Viridiplantae; phylum Streptophyta; class Magnoliopsida; order Fabales; family Fabaceae; genus Sphenostylis; species Sphenostylis stenocarpa. The sequence goes on from OY731406.1 coordinate 42,989,040, forward strand.
AAAGCAATTTCGAGATGGTCAACATGTTATCACAACAGTTGACTACAGTATTAAATCCATTAGTGCAAAACACTACCACTAGTTTTGAGATACTAGCAGACCAAATGTCACGTATCGAGGATGCATTGGCGATACCCCGACAAACAAGGATCGAAAATAATGCCAATCAGAATATTAACCAAAACGCTAATATCAATCCCCTTTATTTATTAAGGAGAAATCGAAACAATGATTAATATCAACATGTGAGGAATGATACTTATGGAAATTTAAATGAGGGATGTCAGAATATGTATAATCAAAATAACATGCAGTACAATCACCTGATGGGACAAAGAATGAATCCTCAAGGAGTGGAATTAAGACCAACTCATCATCCATACTTTGTTTCTCCTTTTCCAAATACGATTCTCGAGACAGAATTACCTCGAGGATACAAAATACCAAAATTTACCAAATTTGCTGGAGAAATTGGCGAATCCACTATCGAGCATGTGGTGCGATACCAAATCGAATGTGGGGACCTAGCAATGAGCGAGGAATTAAAAATGAAATATTCTCCTAGTTCATTAACAAAGAATGCTTTCACTTGGTTTACATCGCTGCCACCGAATTCAATACACAATTGGATGCAGCTGGAAAGAAACTTTCATGAGCAATTCTTTAGAGGAGAAACTCAAGTAAGTCTTATCGATTTAATGAATATAAAGAGATACAATCATGAAAGCATAGATGATTATTTGAATAGATTTAGACAAATGAAGTCGAAATGTTTTACTCAAATTCCTGAATTTGAGTTAGTCAGAATGGTCTCCGCAGGCTTAGAATTCTCGATTAGGAAAAAGTTAGTTAATTTACCATTGAATGATATGGCTTAGTTAGCTGATAAAGTGAGAAGAGTGGAACAGATCGAATACGAAAAAAAAAGATACAAGAAATTTGAGAAACCTGTGAAGAAAGATAAGGTAGCGTATATAAATGATATATATGAGGAAAATCCCAGGATAGAAGGAGATATTAAAGAATCTGTCGATGAGAAAGTAAATATAGCAGAGATCAAAGTAGGAGCCCCATATATTTGTAAACTGCTACAGAAAAATGAAGTGAAAGACAAAATGGCAAATCGCACATATACTTTTGATGTAACAAAGGCAGATAAAATCTTCGATATTTTATTGAAAGATAAACAGATTAAGCTGAGTGATGATCATAAATTACCTTCTGCAGAACAAAGAAATGGTAAAAAATATTGCAAATTTCATAATATCTATGGACATTGGACTAATAATTGTATACATTTCAGGAACACGATCCAAGATGCGATCGACCAAGGAAGACTGAAGTTTGAGGAGATGTCAATGAAAGTGGATACGGGTCCATTCGAAGTTCAAGTAGGGTATGTCGAGTCCCAAACGGGCATGACTGAAGATGTCCGATTGATGAATTCGACCTTTATAGGTATGGTCGATGTTACTGAAGACATTGATCCCAGACATGTTAGAATGAATATGTCAGAAGAAGACATAGAGTTCGACCTAAGCGAGTTCGAGAAAGAATTCGAAAGAGAGATCTATCCTCGATCAGAAGATTCCCTCGTCGAGTTTTTAAATAAAAAGAAAGAAAAGGACGAAGGTGTGACATTATGTCCACGATGCAGTGCGGTGTTCGACAGATCAGCTACTAAAGCCTTCAGGGCAGGACAAATCAAGAAAATAGAGAATCATCATAAAAGTTGCGATGACAAAGTAGATCAAGCCATCCAAGCCACGGTGGAGGAAAGTCAGTAGAAATCTGTTGGTTCTGGCGCCAGTAGAAATCAGAAACAATGGGTTAGGAAAGAAATATATTCTCCTCGGGAAGGAAGAGGCAGACTTCAAAATAATGATGTTTTCGATAGACTCTCATATGATGAGGGATCAAATACTGGATTTCCTACATTTCAAAGGAGATTTCGAGGAAGGCCTTGGAGGAGAGGAGGAAGGATCCCTTACTAGGGAAGGATCAATAATTATAGAAACTTTGAAGAAAGCAATGCACTAACTGGGGGTCAATATGTAAGAGACTTTGCCGATGACAAAAATGGAGGTAGTTGGGATGGACATCAAGTTGGGGTAATATCGATATTACCCGTGGAATATGTTAGCGAGTATGAGGAGTGTTAAGGGCACGTCGATCGAGAGGATGATTTCTATTCTGAAGACATGAGACCGAAAGTCACATGGGTAACACAAGCATCATGCGAAGTACCTCATAGAGATGCTGCTTTTATCATCCCTCATCAGAAGAAATGAGGTTTCATCTGAAACCCTTACTATTGAACATCGAAATTCAAGGACAGAAGGTGAATAAGGTCCTTGTTGACGGTGGTGCAGCGGTGAACATATTGTCAATCACTATGCTGAAAAGGTTTGGTATCGAATTAAAAGACTTGGTCAGACATAATATCATGATTTCTGACTTCAGTGGGAAATCCTCGAGCTCAGAAGGCATGATTGCTTTAGATGTGAAAGTGGGTACTTATTCAAGGCCCACTGTATTTGTAGTAGTCCAATCACATGCCAACTTTAATGCGTTGCTTGGTAGGGAGTGGATTCATGGAGTTGGAGTTGTGCCTTCTACGGCTCATCAGAAGTTGTTTATGTGGAATCGAGATGGACATCTCGAGATAATTCCAGGGGACCAACACGAGTTTGTAACATTTGTATCCCAGGCTGGTCGGTCATTGCAGAATTTGGCGCTCACTCAACCATTCACCTTCGAGACTGTCGAAGACTTTAATTCAAAATTTCATGGAGAGCGTTTCTTAAAGATGAATGAGAAAAAAGGGTTTGTCATGATTAAAGAGGGGGCCAGCCTCGAAGTGGCCGGTGAAAATGAATAAAGATTATGAAAAAATTCTTGGCTTGATTGAGAAGATATGAAGATGAAAAGAAGGGCCAAGAAAGTAGTAGTACTAAGATAGAAATAAATAAGTCGATTGACTCGACGGTAGTAGCAAATAATAGTGATCAAGTCATACTTGATTGCATTTATGATAATTCTCCTTTAGGTTTTGAAAGATCCATCACATCGAATCACAAAAAAGTCGAAGCCCAAGATCCATTAGAAGAGGTCAACTTAGGAAGTATAGAGGACCGAAAACCTACTTATGTTAGTAGGTATCTCGAGAAAGAAATGAAAAAAGATATGATATCATTATTGGAAGAATATAAAGACTGTTTCACTTGGGATTATGAAGAAATGCCCGGTTTGGATCGAAGTCTAGTCGAACATAGATTACCTATCATCGAAGGCAGGAAGTCAGTAAAACAAGCTCGAGGAGATTTGCACCGAGGTGATGGGTAAGATTAAAGAAGAGATCGAGAGACTTCGAAAGCAAAGTTCATTAGGACTGCCAGGTATGTCGAATGGATTTCTAATATTGTTCCATACCCGAGTTAAAGTATTGATTGATGGTGGAAGCTCGGACAATTTTTTGCAACCACGAGTAGCAAAGTTTTTGCAACTTCCGGTGGAAAGCAGGCCCAAGTTTTAAGGTAATGGTGGGTAACAGCAATTACATGCAAGCGAGAGGAATGATTCAACAACTACGAGTGAAGGCACAAGGTCATGTGTTCACTTTACCAGCTTGTTCTATTGCCAATTTCGGTGCAGATCTCATATTAGGAGCCGGATGGTTAAAGACTATTGGTCCTCATTTGGCTTACTATAATTCTTTACAAATCAAGTTTCTACATCAAGGGAAATTTACTATGTTACAAGGTGAGGATGATACTAGTATGCAACGAGGTTCAATTACATCGAGAGAAGAAGAATGATGAATAAAGATGCGATTGCGAAGTGTATAGTATGCAACTCGATACAAGAGGAAATTCACTCGTTTCCTTTATTGGAATTACTCGGATGACATGGAACCGGAGTTAGCATTGTTATTACACACTTACGAGTAAGGTTTTCTCTAACCCTTGTGGATTACCTCCTAGTCGGTCCCAAGTCCATTCAATTCCTTTGATTGAAGGATCAAACCCAGTTAAGGTGAAACCGTATCGGTATCCGCATAGCCAAAAGAGGAAATCGAAAGGTTGGTTGAGAACATGTTGACCGAGGGTCCGATTCGAGCCTAGCAACAACCCCTTTTCTTCTCCAATCATTTTGGTCAAGAAGAAGGACGGATCATGGAGAGTATGCAATGATTACGAGCATTAAATACTATTACAATTAAGGATAGTTTTCCTATTCCAACAGTTGATGAATTGATTGATGAACTTTATGGGGCTCGTTACTTCTCCAAGATGGACTTAAGGTCTGGATATCATCAAATATTGTTGAATCCGGATGATCGACATAAAACGACTTTTCGTACACATCAAGGTTTATATGAATGGCTCGTAATGCCATTTGGATTGTCAAATGCACCTGCCACATTTCAATGCCTTATGAATCAAATTTTTAGCGGTTATTTGAGGAGATTTGTAGTAGTTTTTTTTATGATATTTTAGTGTAGAGTGCTAATTGGAAGAGCCACTTGCAACACCTTGAGTTAGTACTGAATATTCTACAACAAAATCAGTTATTCGCTAAATTTTCCAAATGCACTTTTGGAGTTCAGCAGATTGGATATTTAGGCCATACGTTGTCTGGAGATAGCGTCAAGATGGACATTGAGAAATTGGAAGCAGTCACTAAGTGGACGAAACCTACTATAGTCAAACAGTTAAGAGCATTTTTGGGCTTAACAGGTTATTATCGTCGCTTTGTTAAGGGATATGCTCAAATAGCTGCACCACTCACTGATTTATTGAAGAAAGATGCATTCAAGTGGTCCACATCATCAGATCAGGCATTTCAAGAGTTAAAGTTAGCTCTTACAACTGCTCCAGTACTCGCTCTTCCGAACTTTGTTGAAACATTTATATTGGAAACAAATGCTTCTGGTTTGGGTATTGGTGCGGTGTTAAGCCAAAACAAACATCCTATTGCATATTTTTCAAAGAAATTATCAGCAAGGATGCAAAGGCAATCAGCATATGCTAGAGAATTCTATGCTATTACTGAATCCATGGCTAAGTTTAGATACTACTTGTTAGGACACAAATTCATTATTAAAACAGATCAGAAAAGCCTTAAGGAATTGTTGGATCAAAGGCTTCAAACGTCGGAGCAGCAACAATGGCTTCCAAAATTTTGGGGGTATGATTTTACAATTCAATACTCCCCTGGAAAGGAAAACATTCCAGCTGATGCATTATCTAGAAGTTTTCATATGGCGTGGTCTGAGCCCTTACAGGAGTGGTTAACGGCAGTAGCAGAGGCCACAAAGTAGGATAATCACTTGATGAAAATATATAAGGATTGTCTCATGAATGTTGGAAGAAGTGGCAAATATGCAATACACAAAGAGGTTCTTACATGGAAGGGAAGAATTATGATTCCTAGAACGGAAAAGTTAATTAGGATGATTATGACTGAACTTCATTCGTCTAAAATTGGGGGTCATGCATGTATTCATCGTACTGTGGCACGAATTAGTGCTCAACTTTATTGGCCTAATATGAGGGAGGATATACGAAAATTTGTACAAGAGTGTACCATATGTCAGCAAGCAAAAGCAAGTCAGTCCTTGCCTGCGGGTTTACTTCAACCACTTCCGATACCAAAACTGATTTGGGAAGACATCACAATGGATTTTATCACCTCACTTCCCTTATCACACGGCTACTCTAACATTATGGTGGTTATAGACAGACTTTCTAAATTTGCACATTTTATACCACTGAAACCTAGCTTTAACATCAAGTTGGTGGCAGAAGTTTTTATCCAGAACATAGTCAAGTTATATGGGTTTCCAAAAACGATTGTATCGGATAGAGATCGGGTGTTTATTAGTAACTTTTCGAAGCAGCTATTCAAAGCTCAAGGTACCAATTTAGCCATGTCATCTGCGTACCATCCACAATCAGATGGCCAAACCAAAAATTTAAACAAAACATTGGAGATGTATTTAAGGTGTTTTGTTTTTGAGCATCCTAAAAATTGGGTCGACATGTTACCATGGGCTCAGTTTTGGTATAATTCCTCCTTTCATCAAAGTATCGCCATGTCCCCGTATCAGGCTGTTTACGGAAAATTACCACCACCTATATTACAGTATGAATATAACAATAATGATGCTTCGGATCTCAGAGAGTCTTTGCAAGCCAGAGATGAGCTTTTAATTAAGCTTAAAGCCAAATTGCACCAGTCACAGAATTATATGAAGTTGCAGGCTGATAAACGTAGAAGAGATGTGTAGTTCCAAGTGGGGGATAGAGTTTTGGTTAAACTACAACCCTACAGGCAACATTCGATAGTTTTAAGGAAGAATCAAAAGTTGAGCTTGCGGTATTTTGGACCATTTGAAATCATTGAGAAGATTGGCAAAGTAGCGTATAAACTTCTATTACCAGAATATACTAAAATATATCCCGTGTTTCATGTCTCTTTGTGAAACCCTTTAGGGGAGATCATAATCAGCCATACTTTCCTTTACCTTTGACAATGAATGAATTTGGACCAGTAATGTGACCACATCGAATTTTGGATACCCGTGTGGTAAATAGAAATGGCAAGGCGGTGTCTGAAGTGTTGGTCCAATGGGATTCTGGTTTAGAATTGGATAATTCATGGGAGCAAGTCGATGAAATGAGAAGAGTGTACCCAACTTTCAACCTTGAGGACAAGGTTGCTTTTATAGGGGGGAGTAATGTAAGGTGAGTGAAGTTGTTATTAGTAATGACCACGTGTCAACAGATGAAAAGGTGAAGGACGTGCGCAAAAGTGGTAGAACCAGGAAAGAGAATATTAAATGGAAGGACTACGTGTAAAGGAGGAGAGTTTTTATGCGGTATGAAAATCCTTCCCTCTGATAATACTCTCTCTGAACATTCTCTGGACAATTCCATTTTTGTCTCTGTTTTACTGTATCGTCTTAGTCACCAAACTCATATGCTCCATTGCAGGTATGACATTGAAGAGGAGCAGATTCTAATATTTACGGATGCCTAGAGATTTGAGTTTCTTGTATTGTTGATTCTCATTTGAACTGTTGAATCCTGAGATATTGAATGCAGAAATAAAATGCAGAGTTATCCATTATTCAGTTTTAATATTTGGGGCTCTTGGTTTGGGGTTACTGTTTGATTGAAATTGTCTACTGAGGCTTGATTGTTGTAGCATGTTTTACTTGTCATGATTCAAGACTTGGTCAATATGTTGGCTGTCATAATACAACCTTGGTTAATGTTTTAGTTATCATGATCCGAAACTTGCATAATGTTTTCGTTTTCATGGCCCAAGACTTTCTTATTACTTTAGTTGTCATGACCAATTTTCTTTTTTAATGTTTTCGTTGTGATGACTCAAGACTTAGTTAATACTTTAGTTGTCACGACTAACATCAAAGTATTGAGACTAGAATTAAAATTAATAATAAAATGTCAAAAACATCATTAAGACCACCACTAAAGTGTTAATACTAGCATCATGACCACAATCAAGCTAGCACTAAAATTGACCAAGAGAACCACAAAAATTGGTCACTAGGTCACTTAACGAGGAGAAGAAACTAATCATAATAAAAGAGTTAAATTTTAATGGATTGTAAAAATAAAACCATTTTATCATTTACAACTTTCTTACTATTACATACAAATTTTACCTTATTTATTTATCTTTTAAATAATAAATATATTAGATTGTTATTTATTAAATGAAATAAAAGATAAAAATAAAAGTAACTTCTAAGGATGATGAGACTTAAAATAGAATAATAATAATAATAATAATAATAATTATTATTATTATTATTAGTATATCTATTTTATTATAATTATTGAGATTAATTATTATTTTAATTTATTAAATTAAAATAAATAAAAGATTAATAATGAAAAAATGTTTATCTTTCCGATAAAATAATATATATATATATATATATATATATATATATTTATAAAACCATTCTTTATAAAAAATAATAATTAAAAATTTATTCTTAATTCTTATAATTTATTTAAAACTATTAAATAAAAAATATTAATTAAAATAAAAAAATAAATTTGTAATTCTTATTCTTCCAAAAAATAAATTCTTATATATAATCTAGATGATAATTTGAAGGTGTAAATATAGTATTGATTCTACTCTATATCTACTAATCAAGATTTTCCCCGATCTTTAAGAGTATCAAATCTCGAGTTTTAAACTGTTTTTTTACAAGATAATCTAAAATAAGCACATGGCTTAACTAGATGGACGCTGCACATTTTCTCCCTTATGAAAACCCAAACCAAAGTGCTTGAAAAATGGATTATTAGAACATAATGAAAAGTTAAATAAATAAAAAATTTACAACTTTGATATGGGAAGGTTCTACAAAATTTCCCAAATATTCCATCTTAAAGTTTGTGTTGATCACCACTCGTTACTATTTTTTTTTCTCTTTTAAAGATAAATTATACTTAATTAAATACATTAAAATAATTTATTTATTTTAAACTTTAAATATATATTTTTTAATTTATATAATATAATGATTTTACATGTATTTTTTCTTTAATATAATTATATAATTAGAAAGGATAATTTTTATATATTATTTTCTTTTACTCAATAAGTTTTTTAAAAATATATAAAATTATGATAAATTATTTTTTTTAAATATATAATAATAATGTAGGATGGAATTTTTTTTTACATGAAACATTAATATTTATTATGAATATGACACGATTTAAAAATAAAATCAAAATAAATTAAATTTTTAAAATAAATAATAAAACGATATTATTGAAACAGAAAAAGAACTCTCATTCTATTTTATATAATTTTAAAATATTATATATAAAAAATATCAAATACAATCTTATTAACCATAAGAAGTATCACTTTGTTATATAAATTGCTTTTAGCTTAAAGAAAACGAATAAAGGTGAAAGCGTGGTTCTATTATTCGGGCATAATTTAAAAAAGGTCCAATTTATTAACAACTTTTTTCTTTTTTTCAATCCTATCATTATTTATTTATTGTCCCCTTAAAAGGTGTTGGAATTTTCCTTAAAGTTTTATGATGAGTCCTTATTCATATTTTACTATTCTCAAATATTACTAACATTTAATTTAACGATTTCCAAATAAATAACAAAAAAATATACACAGTATCGTCAATTTATAGTATCTCAGAATATAAAAATTTATATATACATGAGTTGACTTATACTTGTATGAGATTCAAGTTACAGAATATGTAATTATTTATTTATTTATTTATATTAATTTTAGCTCGTGTGCAATTTTAATATTTTACTCGTTTCTATCAACTTTTTATAATTTCTTAACTGTCAAAATTAATCCCTTCACTCCAAAATTTATTCAATAATTAATGAAAAATATCTGATGTTGATTTATTAGATTTATAATAAAAAGAAGTATACAATATTAAATAAAATTAAAAAAATTGTTTTTATTTTTATTTAAATAGAATATATATATATATATATATATATATATCATTTCTTTACCGGTTTATAAAAATTATTCACCAGTTTATACAAATTATTCACGAAGTTCCCTATTTATTAAATGAATTTCGATATAAAAAAATTAATTTAACAATTATATAATAATACACATAAATTAAAGTCTAGTTATTTCTATTTTTAAATAGATCATACCCTCCATAAATTTTTAATTTACAATTTTTTTTTCCATTTAGTTTAGTTTCCTTTAAAAAAAACTTAAATTTTTTTTATCTAAACTTAGACTTTATGCTACATGTATTTAAATATAATTAATTACTTTTATTTTAAATAAATAACTTAAGTAGATGAAGTGATATTTATTTTGATAATTCACAATTAATTAATTAATAACAGTGACTTTCATATGTCTCATTATTTTGATATATATATATATATATATATATATATATATTATAAAAAACATTGATGCAAAAAAAATGTAGGTGTTGTTTTTTTATATATAATAAAATTTGAATTCAAACATAAACTCTAAATTTTAAAATATAAAAGTTGTGCTATATTTATTATAAAAAGGGAAAGGCTGCAGCATTATTTAGTCCTCCAACCTTTGAGGAGGGAGTGTCCCTTGTTTCCTTCCTTGCATTGCAAGTGTTGGACAGTGCACAGAAGCATCAAACTTTTTGTTAAAAAAAAAAAGGCACAATATATATTATAAGATATAGGAAATTATTTTTTATTTTAAAAAATATAAAATATGAATTTATTCTGTTACATATTTTTTCAAATAATTTATTATTAATTTTATTTTAATAAATTTTAAAGAATTTATCATAATATATACATAAATATTTTTTAAAATTAATATTTTACTTAAATATTTTTTCAAGTAATTTTCAATGGAGATGAGATTTTTACATTCGCCACTATCTTTAATAATTTTCAATTCATGTAATATTATTTTTATTTGTTTGATAGAGTGGTGATTTTTTTTCATTAATTTAAAAATCAAAATAATATATTAATATAAATATCAACAAATATAAAATATAATTATAAACATATAAATAAATATATTTAATAATCTCAGATTCAAAATCATAAATTAATATAGAACTTATAAAAACTCCGAAAATTGTTTGGGACAAAGTATAGAGTAACCTGTTCTCATTGTTACCCCCAAACACTAAAACACTTTTAAGGCTATTTGTTTTAATTAATAAGGTGTGTGTTGAGGCCATTTCTGTTTATTTTTTATTGTTAATGACAGCCTGTCATCCCAAGTTTCAAGAGACATGGATGTTGCTTCCTTGACATTGTCTATATACATCACGTAAAGTTTTCATATTTTTCTTTCTTTATGCTTTCCAACTTACTACTTAATAATTTGTCTCATAATAAAAATAATATTTTATTATAAATATTATGTATAAATTGTTTAAAAATTTATTAAAATTATTTATATCACTTTAAATAATTAATAAAATATTTATTTTTATTCTTATTAATTTTCTGTAGAAATTTATTAAAAGGTTAGTTTCTTTAAAAGAAAATTATTTAAAATTATAATAAATATCAAAATAAGTAATTAGGTTTTAATAAATAATCTGTACTTTAAAAATGAAATAATATAGATTACGAAAACTTATAACTAGTTTTTGTCTCCTTTTTACTATTATTTTGAATGAATTTAGTTGTGAATCTTTTTAAAAGTTTAAAGTAAAATGAAATCTTTAAAGTTTATTATAAATATATATATATATATATATATATATATATATGATTTTAAATATTTTATTTTTAAAAAATATTATAATAGAGAGAAAGAGAAATATTGAGTAGAGAATTATTTTTTGTATAAGAGTTAAAAAAAGAGTAAATATTATTTAGGTGACTAAAAATAAAAATTGGTACACTTCAAAATTCAAAATATATTTAAATCTTTATTTTATTTCAGTATTTTTTTTATGATTGGAGAAAAACTTTTTATATAAAATTATTATATGATAAGTTGTTTTATAATTAATTTCTAAAATTTAAAAAATGTCACTAAAATTAAATATAATTAACATTAATAAATAATATAGGAATATTAAAAAAAAAATTTGAGCTCTTCCCGGTTTTTTTTTTGTTTATCAAACTCTGCTGCTAAATGTACACAAATTTAATAAATTAGACCCGATAAATTTTAAGGATGCGTTTAAGTTATATTGTGGGACGGTTTCAATTCAATTTCATGTCCTAACAAAGGTATTAATAATATATTCTTAAAAAGTGTAAATTTTGAAATAATTATATATGAATAATATTTTGTTTGGCTAATGAAAAATATTTCATATAACATGATATTATATTTATATTAATATTATATATATATATATATATATATATTAAATTATGCCTTAATTATATTTGTATTTATTTATTTATTTATTTTATTATTTAACTATATATAATGTTAAAATTAATGATAAGGATTTCGTATAAAAACATGCTTAGTATCCCAAAATACGATCAAAACATTCATCCATCCCTTAAGAACGTGACCAAAATTATATTTCCTTACCTAATCTTCGTTAAGAAAAAAAACTCTTTTCAGAATTTGTCTTATCTGGGAACAAGTTTAAATAATTTCGGAAGTATAACTTTATATCTTATTATTTTTCATTATTTGCTTAATATTTAAAAAAAATATTTTAGAATAATGAATTGTCCAATATATAAATTTAGTTATACACTGTACTACTTAATTATCACTATATTTCAAATTTATTACCCAATTATTTTTTACATATTTAGTATAATTTTTTTTTCACTTTTAGCATAACATTGGTAATTAAAATGATATGATGTCGTTTTGGGGAAAAAGTTATGAGAAAAAATGACATCATTATGTAAAGATTTTACTATATAGCTAATGGTCAAGTGCAAAAAGTTGGAAGTAAAATATGGTAGATGACAAATAGTAAAATACATAATGAAGTGTAATGTAAATAAATAGTTTATACAGTTATTTATTCTATTAAAATGGTCAATGATAAATTTATTGAATATCAAGTAACCAAATGCTAAATGAAGAACCCATGAGAGGATAGAGCAAGAGTCTGTTATCATGTAGATTTTCATCAACTGAAAACCAAATGAAATCTGAAGGTGCAGGGAAGATTATTGCAGTTCTCAGAATTCCAAGTAATGCAAAAATCAGCAAATGAAAATGAAGGATGTGGATGTAGACATGGTTCTACAATGATTGTGGGGTCCCCACCATTGCACCTCTAGTTTGTTAGATTCAGACCACAAAACAAGTGAATATATAGTATAGCATATGGCCCATGACACCATGTTTTATTTGTTTGTTATCTTTGGTTAATACTCAACAACTTATGATGTTCCATGGTTATAGGCTAGTATGTCTTACCCAAAAAGTCTCCAAATTTCACCAGTATCCATTATCTGTGAAGAGTTTAATTAGAAACCATAAAAGCTTGGTTGGATGTGGTGTCTGCATTTGAGCTTTATCTGAAACAATATATTGTGTTCGTAGAACTTCGTTCTTTTCTTCAGAACAATTCATTTCCCTCCTACTTTTATCTCAGAAGAACCTTTCTTATTACCTACCCTTTTCCTCTGGCACCCCATTATTGCTATTTGGTTCAGTGGGAAAGAGCACCATGTGGAAGCAGTAAATGCATTAACTTCAGGTACCCCACTTTCGTATCTCGGATTCTGCGCTAAGATCACAGCTTGATTTTTCTTTTGTTCAATATTAATTTACATCTTAGATATCCCCTATGTAAGAGAGAGCTTTGCACAGATGTTATTAATGTTGCTCTTTTTCTTTAGCGTCATACTACTTTTCCTTCCTTCATTATCATAGCCAGTGTTTACTTGCGTCAACCGGTTCTTAATCTCTACCACATTCTGTTCCTTAGTGTTTGCACAACTAACTCTGCTTAACGATTCAAATTGCCAGAGATATTTAAGCTCATGAGGGACAAGTCAATTTTAATGTCTGTGCAAGTCCTCTTCATTTTACTGTTCTTTCTACTTTTTTATGAGGTGGTCTTTGTTTCAAGTTTCCAATTATAACGGGACTTCTTTTACATTTATTTGACACAGGTTTTCCATTGGATTCTTTATATCAGCAAGTTCCTCCTTGCTCCTTGAAGCAGTCTCAATAGAAGAGTAGAACTTTCCTCATGGGGTTTCATGAATTTGTTTTGCTATTATGTTCAGTTTGGTGTGTCTTTTTTATGGGTAGTTGCAGTGCTCAGTTGCAGTCCTCTCAGACCCAAGTGCTTCTGCAGTTGAAAAAGCACTTGGAGTACCCAAGACAATTGGAAATATGGAGAGATCGTTGGACAGATCTTTGCTCCTTTTCTTCTTCTGGGCAAGTGAATGTCACATGCAAGGACAATTTTGTCACTGAGCTCTCCATCTTGGGTGATAAGCCAACCAAGGGTAGAGATTTTGATGGATTTGCCATTCCAAATCAAACACTATCAGGTAGCTTCTCCATGGACTCTTTTTTAGCTACTCTGGCAAGGTTAACTAGCCTGAGAGTCCTTAGTCTTGTCTCTTTGGGCGTGTGGGGACCGCTTCCTGATAGAATTCACAGACTCTATGCACTTGAACATTTGGACTTGAGTTCCAATTATCTTTATGGATCAATCCCTCCAAAGATTTGCACAATGGTGAACCTTCAAACTCTTGGATTGGGTGATAACTTCTTCAATGGTACCATCCCAGACTTGTTCAATTCATCAAGCAATCTCTCAGTTCTTAGTTTGAGGAATAACAGGTTGAAGGGTCCATTTCCACCTTCAATCCTTAGTGTCCCCACTTTAAAAGTCATTGACATGTCAAGCAATCAACTATCAGGGTTCTTGCAAGATTTTAGTGTTTTGAGTAGCTTGGAACAGCTAGATTTAAGAGAAAACAGATTAGAGTCTTCCCTGTCTGCAATGCCAAAGGGGTTGATTAGTCTGTTCCTCAGCAGAAATTCCTTCTCAGGTGAAATTCCCAAGCGCTATGGTCAACTTAACATGCTTCAGAAGCTTGATGTTTCCTTCAACGCACTCACAGGCACTGCTCCTGCTGAACTTTTTTCTTTGCCAAACATTAGTTACTTGAATTTGGCATCCAACATGTTAAATGGACCACTGCAGACTCACCTAAGATGTAGCAACCAACTTTTTTTTGTTGACATATCTTACAATAGGTTAGTGGGGGACTTGCCTTCTTCACTGAGCACTAAATCAGAAAATAGAGTTGTTAAGAGTGATGGAAACTGTTTATCTGGGAGTGTGCAGCATCAGCATGCAGTATCCTACTGCACAGAAGCTCATGCGAAGAAGAAATCATACAGAATTGGAATTTTTGTTGGGGTCATTGTAGGAATTCTTTTAATCTCTGTGGTTTTGGCTATGACCATTGTTATAACTTGTAAGAAGTTTTTCCATCGAGGAGTTTCAGAGCAGCACCTATTGCATAAAACAGTTCAAGATAGCAGCAATTCAGCAGGGTTCTCCTCTGAGCTTGTCACAAATGCAAGTACGTTCTCTCACTCAAAAGTGGACCAAAACATGGTTTTAAATTGCGTTCACAATCGCAGTTTTGTCACGATCCTTAATATTCTACGAAAGTGTAGAGAAATGCAGCTGATGCAGATGCAATTGTGGTTGCATTACGATTGAAAACTGCTTTTCAAAACCTTAAGAGATTAAAATATGGATATACTATTGTGCATATATGAATAATCGAGGGACATATACATTGACTTCATATTTTTGTTTTCCCTTTGGCATTACTATTTTCAGGGTATATTTCTGAAGCTGCAAAGTTAGGCAGAGAGGACCTCCCCACATGTAGGTCATATTCTTTGGAAGAGCTAAAGGAAGCCACAAATAGCTTTGACAACTCTACTTTCATGGGTGAAAATATATATGGGAAGGTAATGTCCGAAAATTGTCCTATTTTCAAAACAGGAAAGACTTTGTTTAAGTTTGTTGGTAGTTGAGGCTTAGTTGAATGAGGCAGTTGGGTTTTAATATTTGAACAACAACGTAACTATGTTGATCTATGTTTTGTAATTATCATATGAGATACTCGCAAAATTTCGCGCAATATTGCAGCTTTATAGAGGAAAACTGGAGAGTGGGATGCAGATTGTAATAAGGTCCATGCCTTTGTCAAAAAAGTATTCAATTAGGAATTTCAAACTGCGGTTGGATTTGCTTGCAAAGCTCCGTCACCCTCATTTGGTATCCCTCCTGGGTCACTGCATTGATGGTGTTGTAGGAGAGAATAGTGAGACAAATGTCTTCCTCATTTATGAATATGTGCCAAATGGGACTTTTCAAAGATATCTCCCTGGTAAGAGTGTAATGTTTCTTTCACTTCATAAATGGTTTCTAAAATCCCAAGTTATTTGAAGTAGTATCATCATCATATAATCATCTAAAAGCAGAACAGTAGTCATATAAGCTGCTATTCAGTTACATGAAGGAACTTCTAATTCTTGAATCCACACATTCTTGTCTTAAAATATGTAACTCTCAAACTCTTCATTAGTCAATACTAGAACTAACCTCTGTGTGGTATGTTTAACCTGCCATGTCTGGAACATTACTTCTTTCCATAATTTAAAAAAAAGGTGACTGATTATCGAAGTAAGAGCCATAAACAATACATTAAAGTAATGGTTTTCACATGGATGCCATTATTCTGACAAGTAAATGCAGAAGTTTAAAAGAAATATGAAAATATCCTCCTTTTGTTGTAGTAGAGTGCAGTGGATGTCTGATGTGAAGTGGGGTTTAATATTATGGCTTTCTTTTATTGTGTTCAGTCAATGCCATGTGGTGCTTGTGCTAAGCGGATAATAGCATCTTGGAATATTAAAATTGCTTTGGAATCCATTCAAAGAGTGAAACAAACTTGAGTAGGCAGCAGTTTTCCAACTTGCATCCAGACCCTTAAATTGAAATATAATAATATACATAAGAAAGTTGAAAGAAAATGTCTGGTCCCCACCAATTAGTTTGTGAAGCTGTTTGTATTGAGACTAAATTTAAATGTGACAAATTGCATGTTCAGGAGATATTCCTGGCAAGGTTTTCAATTGGTCAGAGAGATTGGCAGTACTAATTAACATTGCTAAGGCTGTGCACTTCCTACACACTGGCATGATACCTGGTTTCTTCAAAAATCGACTTAAGACAGACAATATCTTGCTGGATGAGAATTGGATGGCAAAGTTGAGTGACTATGGATTGTCCATTATATCAGAAGAAACTGATGCATGTGGGGTATGATTTCATTCCCTTTTTTTTTTTACCTTTTGTTTATCATCATTAGTGTTTATGTCTTGTTTTTTTTCTATTTTGAAGGTAAAAGGAGAAAGTCCAAATTCATGGTAAGGATTTTCACATATCATAAGGCTTTGTTTCTTTTTCTTTTGATAATTTTTCTAGATCCAATGTCCTCTCTCTCAACATTCTTGGTACACAACAATTCGGATAACTTATGATACATTTAGCAGAATTTCATTATTAAATGACAATATTATTTTTGTGTATACTTCCTTGAGGTTTATTCGTTTCATGATTTTCTCAACATAAGTAATTTCAGGCAAATGAAAATGTTAGAGGATGATGTTTATAGCTTTGGATTCATACTACTGGAAGCACTTGTTGGACCTTCTGTATCAGCTAAAACAGAAGCAATTGTGCTGAATGCAATGGTATGCACAAAAGTCGTTCAGATTACATAATATCTTCCAATTACAAGACATAGTGAGATGCATATCCTTTCTTCTTGTTGATGCACTACAATACCATCACTGCAAGTCTTACATAATCGCTTATTTTTCAAAAGCTTTCTAACTGAATTGATAAGCGATTACACGTTCAAAATAACTAAACCAAACCTGCACCAAGACTTTCTGTCAATCTTTGCAAGAATGTCTGCATCTACATGTAAACTGTAGGTTAATTAGTACCAGTTCAAGTCTTAGACATAGTTTTGTGATGATGTAAGATGTTCATGCTTCTATTGGGTCATCATCTATCATGCATCCCTCAAAAATTTTATATATAATTTTTTACCAAGGTAGTTAATTTAGCACACTCCATTTTACAGGCAACTTTCAATACTCAGGATGGCTGGAAAAAGATTGTGGACCCAGTTGTGCAAGCTACTTGCTCAAAAGAATCACTTTTTGTTGTGATTTCCACAGCAAATAAATGTATATCTCCTGAGTCATGGAACCGACCATCCATTGAGGAAGTCCTTTGGAACCTTCAGTATGCTTCTCAAATTCAGGCAAAAGCTGATGGGGATCAGAGAATTTGATACTCCAACTACCCTAAAAAAAGTGACATTGACTTATCCAGTTTTGCTTCAACTTCCTCCAAAAGATAACTCTTTTAACATTTCATCTTTTGGATTTCTTACAAGGATAGGAAAGAATCGGCTCCATAGCCCAATTCTGTCAGGTTTTATCTACCAAGTACTTTGATCTGTATATTATTATTATTATTGTTATTATAAGGTTATTATAATCTCTAAACTAAACTCTTTGTGAACAAACTTATGCATCCTCACCACTTAGTACAATTTTATCACACCTCCTCAAAGAAATTTTTCATCATCTCTCAATTTGAGGAAGATTTTTCCATTACAATCCCTCGCGAAAGATTTTTTTTTCATGTCAATCTAATTCAGTAACTAATATAGAGCGCGAATTCCACGTTTAAACTCAAATTCTCTTCACTTTTTCCCAGTCTATCGTCGTCTTTGGTTACACTCATGACCACGGCTAGTCAAAGAGATATGAATGGGCTGACTCATATAATTGCAAAATCCACTTGATTGTGCAATCTAAAAGTATATTATTTAAACTTTCAGATCCAATTATCCGAAAGATTTTCGGATTATTAAATCCAAAACCTTAATAAATATTACTTTGATATAATTTAATTTGTTTAATCCATAACTCAAAAAAAAAAAAAAAAAATTCCGGATCAATTCTGATTTTTTTCGAAATTAACAATTTCAAACACTCCAAAACACTGAAATATATAAGGTTAATATTCTCTTTAGAATATATACGAGGGTGTACGATGAAACTATGGGGTGCAAGAAGAACGAGTCAATTCTAAATATGAATTTTTCTTTTTTTCCTTGTCATGGTTCAAGTTAACAGATCCCTTAAAAAATACAATGATGATAAAATGATAATTAATTTTTAATCATTATTTTCATTATTCTCACTTTTTAAATATTAAAACGTTACTATATATAGAGAGACTTGGAGGTAATGTATAAAAGACATAATTATTACGTTTGAAGTAAAATAAAGATGTAATATTTTTTATTAATTGAAAAAATATTAATAATAATTATGACAAAATATTTTAGTTAATTAGCTTTTAGAAAAATTAGTCACTCTAAATAGACCTCTCATTTAGTTATCATTAAATTATAAAATTTTAATAATCACTTTTAAATGGATATTTTATTTAATTATGATAAAATACTTATTTTAAAATATTTGAATCTTAACAAAAATGATAAATAATTTAAATATTAAAGATATTAAACTTTAGTAATAATTATTTGATATGTAATTTCAATTTAATTATTACTTTAAGAAAATAATTCTAAGATATAATTCTAATTTAGTTATTATATAACTATAAAAAAATGTTAAAAACATATTGGATTCAATTCTAATTTGATTATTTAAAAGTTCTTTCAAATCAAAATTATCAAATTAAAAATATTAAAATTTGTTATTTATAAATATTAAAAAATATATATTGTCTCAATTCTTTATTATATATAAGACTATTA
Source organism: Sphenostylis stenocarpa (assembly GCA_963425845.1). Lineage (NCBI taxonomy): Eukaryota > Viridiplantae > Streptophyta > Magnoliopsida > Fabales > Fabaceae > Sphenostylis > Sphenostylis stenocarpa. The sequence goes on from OY731406.1 coordinate 43,008,413, forward strand.
AAATAGGTGGTTTAGCATGACCTGTCCCTGTAAGTCAAGGAATTTTTTTTTTATGATCCAACTTTACTTATGTTTATGTTTTTAAATGACTCATAATTCTAACATGACTTTATATTAGATCAACAAGTTAATGAACTAATTTTGGTTTAATTAAAAAAAACATACAAATAAAAAGATAAATTTTAAATTATATTAATAAAATTAATTTTTATTTCAAATATAATGACTTAATATATAAATTATAAGAAAAAAGATGTATTTAGTCCCAAAATAAAAGTTAAAAACTCACACTTTATTATCATAATCCATTCTTTAAGTGATTTATTGATCTAAAGTAAAAAGTCATTCTAATTATTAGACCATGAAATAAGTGGACGTTAGAGTCTTATATTTACTCTTGAAATAAGTAGATATCTTATCAAATTATATATATATATATATATATATATATATATATATATATATATATATATATATATATATATATTACGATGATAAAATGGGTCAATCCATCTCATATTTGGCTCGCAAAAAATGGGGTGGGACCAGCTAACTCGCTATAGTTATGACGAGCTATAAACTCTAACTCTTCCCGCCATAATTTTTTTAATTAATTTATTTGTTTCTTTTAAATCAAATTTTTTAATATGTTTAATAATAAGATTATTATTTATTTATTAACAATTCAAGTTAATAATATAAATTATCATATTAGAATAATAAATAATAACAAATATATGTATGTAACGTCAAAATTTGTAAAATCTCTGTCTTTTATATTAACAAATTCAAACACCTAAAACAATAATTATATTATATTTTTTATTTGATAAAATTTCATGTTGTTCTCCCCTTGAGTATTTCTCACACCTTTAATTCAAGTAGAGGGATAAGAACCATCAATGCTTGGATAATTAGATGCAGGCTTAGAATATCCCTCCATTTTTTCATCTTTATTATTCTCTTCCTCATTTTTAATATCACACAAAATTGAAGTTCCCTCCATATAAAGTTTATATATTACTTTTGCGACTGATGGTAATACAATAAAATATTCTTTTATCAGACAAGTAGGCCGTAGGCTTGCCCGCCTTGTTCCGTGGGTTGGTCCGGCAGGTTGGTGGACTTGGTGAGGCAAGGTAGAACGGGTTGGCGGGTTAAAAGTATCAACATGCCCTGTCATATTTATGACGAGCTGGGTGAGTATGCCGTTTTGTCATTCCTAATATATATATATATATATATATATATATATATATATATATATATATTAATAAAATAATATTATTTTTATTTTTGTTTAAAAAATAGTTAATATTCTATAAAATTGGTTCGGTCCATAAGCTAATAGGCTATCCCGACCTAAGCTCATGTAGATCATAACTTAAATAGGTCTGGATAAAAATAGGTATTCATTAATTTAAGTCACAATTTTTTTTACCTAACCTAACATATTTCTTAAATCTTTCGCGATGACCTTGTCTACTTTGATACCCCTAACTATACTAAAAACATTAAACATATATTATCTTTATTTTAATAATAACAATATTTAATTTTAAAATTATATATTCAATATATAATAAAATATTATTTCAGTTAATTTTTATAAGAACCCGTATTTTAAGTAATTAATCATTATGTGTGATATTTTATAAAAGATAATTTAATTTTAATTATTAATAATATTAGTTTATATAAAGAGATGTTCAATGTGATGTATATAGTTTATATGAGTGATAATGTTAATAAAATAATTTGAGCTGATTTTAGACTTTTTAACTAAGTCAAACACAAATAAAAATTTTAATATTTGATTATTTTTGTAAAATATCATATGTCATCTCATTTGTTCCTTTTAAACTTCTTAGTCTTCTCTTCATACTATAACATTATTTTCTTCTTCATCTATTCTTTTTATGTTTCTCACCATAGCTAAAAGATAAAAATAAAATCTCCATGTTATTTTTTATAAGTCATCTCTTTTTTCTTTAATTTTTGTTTTATTCTTTCATAATATACATCAACTAGAGTTAGTGGGAGAAAATGAGTTACAATAGTTTAAGTTTAATTTAGAATATTTTATAATTAGGTTTGACTTCGAAAGTGATTTAGAAGTTTTTTGAGTATCATTGACTCATCTTCTTTACAAATTTTATATATCTAAATGGATAAAGAAAATTAAAGTAAAGGAAGTTATCTCTCTGCCCTTTTTTTTTTAATGGTGAGAATTAATAGAATTTTAATTCATAAATGGTAAGTGTTTGTAAAATACCTCAAGAAGAAAATTTATTAATGAGAAAAATGAATAATTGCACATAATCATACAATACAAAGATGAAACATATAAATGCATATCTTGAACAATATTGAAACCACTACAACTCACAAGTTAATGAGGTTAAGTTCCTATATTCAACCTCATAAGAAGGACTTGGATACAATTTGTTTCTTCTATTTCCATGCAACCAATTGAAAGCAATGAGAGGGAGATTGATGACAATGTGAAATATGTCTCTACATTCCCAAGAGATTATTTTGATGACGATTCAAGTCAACAACATTCAAGACTCAAGCAAACCCAAGATATGATTTTGATAAAGATTTAATTCAAACATCAAGCAAGCCCAAGATGATTCCTGAAGACTAGATAGAGTCTTAGAATACTGTATATGAAGGTACAAGTTGATGAAATAATATTATACATAAGCCTCAAAAGTACAAGTGTGATAAAATTTCGTAACATAATATTTTTCACTGTCATATGCATCAGCAATGGAAAAATTATTTTCTCTGTCATAATTAATTATACTGGTAACATAATCAATTATGACAGTTAAAATTTGAAAAATATCCGTTTTGAAGAATAAATATTTTTGAATACATCCTGATTTTTTCTCTACGAAAGTATTAATGATCAAAGACTATTTTTTTATGCTATTTTTCTATTTAATTAAGTTTTGATGGAAAATAAAAAAACACACAATTACAGAATTCGAAAATACAATTTAAATTTAATTAGTTTTAAGAAAAGAATTTTGAGCAAGAAAACAAAGCACTTTTAGGTTTTCTAAGAAAAATTTTTTATTCTGCCTTCTGCGCTTTCATTATTAATCACACTGTGTTCTTGGAGGTTATCATTCTACAGACTTCTACAAGTTGTTGTTTCCATTACCCAGGTGTGACTGTTCTTATTTTTATTACCTTCATCATTTGTGGATGACTGTTCTTATCTTACTCTTTCATCCTTTGTGGGTTTAAGAGATTTAATTTAATCAATTGTGTTATTAATCCTTTGATTTATTCAGAGGAGGTGTTCATTCCCAGTGTGATTCTAGGGAGGTGTTCATCCTTTGTGTATTGGTGGCAAATGAGGTGCTTTTCATTTCTAGTGTGATTCTAGAAAGGTGTTCATCCTTAGTGAGATTCTAAGGAGGTGTTTTCATCCTTTGATTTGTTCAGAGGAGGTGCTCATCCCTAGTACGATTCTAGGGAGGTGTTCATCCTTAGTGGGTTTCTAAGGAGATGATTGTCTTTTGAATTAGTTTGCTTTTTGCTGAGTTGATTGTAATTTGTAAACGAATTTGAAATATAGTGAATTGGGGTCACTCTTGTGATTAGAGTTGACTGGGAACTAGATGTAGGGTTGACTATACCTGAACCAATATAAATTAACGTGTGCTCTTCTCCTCCCTATCTCTCAGTGCTTACATCCCTCTCTTTTTAACTCTCAGATTATATTATCACTTCCACTTTATCTTTGTTCAATTTGATAATTAAAATTGAATTAATAAATATTGGACATCTTAAAATAAATTTTTAATTTGACATCTATTTTAATTTGTGCATCTATTCACCCCTCCCTCTAAATGTCATTTGTCTAACAAGTGGTATCAGAGCTTGATTAGATAACATATTTCTAAACGATCTGTCAAGATGTCTATGTAGAATCAGGTTTATAGGGAAGAAGCCTCAATAAACAGACCACCACTATTAGAAAGATAAGTCTATCAGTTTTGGAAAGCGAGAATGAAAGTATTTTTACAAATACTAGATTATGGTATTTGGGATGTTGTACTCAATGGTCCTTACATTCTGATGAGAACAATGGAATCTGGAGTTGTTCCAAAGACTTTTGACCAATGGACGCCAGATGAAAACAAGCGTGCCCATTATGATGTAAGAGCCCGAAATGCTATTGTTTCTACCTTAACTCATAATGAATTTTTCAGGGTTTAACAATGTAAGACCACAAAAGAAATATGAGACACTCTTGAAGTAACACTTGAAGAAACAAATGAAGTAAAATGAACACGTAAGAACACACTCATCCAGGAGTATGAATTGTTTCAAATGCAGTAAAATGAAAGCATCACGAATTTTCAAACACGCTTCACACATATAGTAAATCACTTGAAAGCATTAGGAAAAAGTTTTGACAATGAGGAGTTGAACACAAAGATCTTGAAATCCTTATACAGGAATTGACAACCAAAAGTCACTGCTATTACAGAATCAAAGGATCTCATAGAAATGAATATTGTTGTTAAACATACAAGGATATGAAGCTTGAAGATTTTGATGATAATTCAAGAACAAATGATTTAAAGACTTGAAGACTTAGAATCATGTGTATTTACTTGTAATAAATCTGTTTTATGTTTTTAATTCTGTATAATTAGAGTACAAGATAGCCAACACATAGTCCATCATCTAAAAACTCATTTTTATCAAATCTACTCTGTGATAATCGATTATCACTTAGAATAATCGATTATCCTGCATTAAAAATTGTTTTTCTGAAAACCTTACTGTACCTTACTGTGATAATCGATTATCACTCAGAATAATCGATTATCCAAGCTAGATAATCGATTATTTACACAGATAATCGATTATCCTGATCTTGTTTTACTCCTCTGCGAAAATGGCTCTGTAATAATCGATTATCAGTCAAGATAATTGATTATCTACGTCTGTTATGAGTTTTGAAATTCAAATCTGGACCAATTTACGAAAACCCTATTCCTAATTCTTATGTTTTCGAAAATCATTATTTCCCAAACCCTATTCTCTCTACTTAAGGTTCTCTAAGGCTCTCTACAAAATAACAATCCTTTTTTATACAAAAATTAAGAGTCGTGATTGCTAGAGGACTTTGTGTAGGGAAGAAAAAAGGGCTTTTGAAAACCTAGTGTGGGCTAGAAGCGATAAGAATTACTGAATGGGTGTCTTGGTGGATTGTGTGTTGTGTCGTCTCTAGAAAAAACTGTTGTTCATTCTTTGTGGATTCAAAGGAGGTGGTCATCTCTTGTGTGACTCAAGAGAGGTATTTTCTATACCTTATCTTTTTCAATTTGTAATCTGTTGTAACTTGTGATTATAGTGACAACGTTAATCTTCTTTTACAGTGATTAACAACTGGACGTAAGGTCTTTTGATCTGAACCAGTATAAATCATATGTGTAATCTTCTTTCCCTTATCTCTTTACATTACAAACATTTTAATCGGTGAAATTTTGGGAAAATTTTCAAAACCCTAATTTTTATAAGAAACCAATTCACCCCCCTCTTGATTTTTGTCCCTAAACGCGAACATTCCGCTGCGTGATTCTAATAAGTGGTATCAGAGCTTGCTTTGATAGTCATTCAAATTTCGAAAATGACCAGACAAAACCAAACTTTTGCCGAGGGTGCTTCTATCAATAGACTCCCACTTTTTGCAGGGCAAAATTATCCTTTTTGGAAAATTAGAATGAAAATATTTTTGGAGTCTATTGATAGGGGTGTATGGGATGCAATTGTAAATGGTCTTTTTATTCCTAAAGTTACTGTAAATGATGTAGAAGAACCTAAACTATTTTCTAGATGGACGACTAAAGAAAATAGGAAAGCCCAATATGATGTTAGGGCTAGGAATATAATTTCATCTGCTTTAACCCTTGATGAGTTTTACAGGATATCCATTTGTAAGAGTGCTCAAGAGATGTGGGAAATTCTAAGAGTAACTCATGAAGGAACCGATGATGTAAAAAGAGCATGAAAAAATTCTTTGATACAAGAATATGAAATGTTTAGAATGCAAACTGGAGAATCAATTTTTGACATCCAAAAGCGTTTCACACATATTGTGAATCATCTGACAGGGCTTGGTCAGACTTTTGATACTCGATGAATTAAATGTAAAAATTCTTAAATCTTTAAACAGGAAATGACAACCAAAGGTGACTCGCCATCACGGAGTCATAACATCTTGCTACTATGACTATGACGACTCTCTTTGGAAAGTTGAGAGAGCATGAACTTGAACTCAAAAGGATAAACGATGAAGAAGACCAACATCAAAAGAGAAATCTAGCCTTCAAAACTGAAGTTTCTAAAAGCAAGAACAAGAAGGAGGAAGAAGACTTAGAAAATGAAGAAGATGAAAACTTGATTCTTATGATCAAGAAATTTACAAAGTTCATGAAAGCTATAGGGAAGCAACCTTTCAAAGGTAAGGAAAAGGTAAAAGAAATTTCTTCTTTAAGTTTTAAATGTTATGGTTATGGTGAAACAGGACATGTAAAATCCGATTGTCCCAATAAGAAAAGTGATGATTATAGAGGAAAAAAAATTCTTCAAAAAGAAAGCCTATATAGCTTGGGATGATATTGACTCAAGTTCGGATTCAAGTGACTCGGAAGTTGAAGCAAATATTTTCTTGATGACAAATGATAATATTTCTTTCGATTGTGAGGTAAGTGATTCCGATTGTTCTTCAAGTGATGATGAAAATGATTATGATGCCTTGCATAATGTATATCAAGAGTTTTTTAATGCTTTTAAGGACTTAAATCTGAATATAAAACTTTGAAAAAGTGTTTGAATAAATCAGAAAAAGAAGTGGAATCCTTGAAAACAAAAATTGCATGTTTAGAGGAAAAAGGAAATAAACAAATAGCATGTGCATCATGTAAAGAATATGAATATGATATTGACATACTTAGCCACTTACTTGATAAAGCTAAGAAAGAATTAAGTGATTGTTATAAAGATGAGGTTATTGTACAAACTAGAGAATATTGTCATATTCCAATGAAAAAGCCTAAAAGTAAAAGAACCCGAAGAGTATGGATTGAAAAAGGATCTAAATATTCTCAAAATAAAATTGTATCATTTTCAAGAAATACATATAATGCTTGCTTCTATTGTATGAAACAAGGACATACATCTAATAGATGTAGAATTAAGCATTTTGGTGTTCCAAAGGAAAAATATGTTTGGGTTCCTAAAGTCAAATGATTTGATTGTCTCTAACCCCAATGACCTAAAAGTTATGGGGACCTAAGATTATTATGTTCTTGTTTTGTAGGAAACTTCCAAATACAAGAAATCTATGTGGTATCTTGACATTGGGTGTTCAAGACATATGACTGGAGACAAAAAGAAATTTGTGAGTTTCAAAGCAAAGGAACAAGGATATGTAACCTATGGGGACAACAACAAAGGAAGAATACTTGGAACCGAAAATATTGGTGGTGCAAATACTTTAGAGATAAAGGATGTGCTCCTTGTTGATGGGCTAAAGCACAATCTCCTAAGTATAAGTCAACTTTGTGATAAAGAATTTAAGGTAATTTTTGAAAGTAAGTTTTGCACTATTCATTTAAAGGATTATGAAAATATAGCATTAAAAGGTATTAGGCATAATAATATTTATTTGATTGACTTGGATTGTGTATCTAATGCTAATAAAACATGCTTAGTTGCTAAGGAAGAAAATCCATGGTTATGGCATAAGAGAGCGGCTCATATAAATATGCATCAATTAAACAAACTAATATCAAATGACTTAGTTGTTGGTTTGCCTAAGTTAATATTTGAAAAAGATAGATTATGTGATGCATGTCAAAAAGGTAAACAAGTGAAATCATCTTTTAAATCTAAGAATGTTATTTCCACATCAAAACCTTTAAAACTTTTACACTTAGACTTATTTGGTCCATCTAGGATAAAAAGTTTTGGTGGAAATTCCTATGCTCTTGTAATTGTTGATGACTTTTCTAGATTTACATGGACATTTTTCTTAACATTGAAAAGTGAGGCTTTTAAATCTTTTAGAAAGTTTGCTAAGCAAATTCAAAATGAGAAGGATTTAAGAATTAAAGTGTTAAGGAGTGACCATGGTGGGGAATTCCAAAATGAATACTTTGAAAATTATTGTGAAGAAAATGGAATTTTGCATAATTTTTCTGCACCTAGAACTCCCCAACAAAATAGTGTAGTAGAAAGGAAAAATAGGTCACTAAAGGAACTTGCTAGAACAATGTTAAATGAATCAAATGTTCCTAAATATTTTTGGGCTGATGCCGTAAGTACTACATGTTATGTATTGAATATGATGCTTATTAGGCCAATCATAAAATTAACTCCTTATGAATTGTTAAATGGAAGGAAGCCTAATGTTTCTCATTTAAAAATATTTGAATGTAAATGCTTTGTTTTAAATAATGAAAAAGATAACTTAGGAAAATTTGAGGTTATTCACTGTCTAACAAAGCATATAGAGTATTCAATAGAAGAACCTTGAATATTGAAGAATTTGTACATGTTACCTTTGATGAAATTGTAGACCTTGAGGGAAATTATCTTGAGTCAAATAAAGAATATGCAGGTGATGATGAGTACATAAGAGAAACTCTAGAAGAAATGTACTTAAATGAGAATGAGTCATCTAAACCAACTAAATTGGTAAAAGAGTGAAAACCACCAAGAGGACTTTCAATGGACAATATAATTGGTGATATTTCAAAAGGGGTAAGAACTAGAAATATGACAAATTCCTGTATGTCTGTAGCTTTTGTTTCACATATTGAACTCAAAAATATTGAGGAAGCTCTCAAAGATGACCAATGGTGCATTGTAATGCATGAAGAACTAAATAAATTTGAAAGAAACCACGTCTGGGAATTAATTCCAAGAGAAGAATCTCATCATGTTATTGGAACAAAATGGGTATTTAGAAACAAACTTGATGAAGATGGAAATATAACAAAGAACAAAGCCAGACTTGTTACCAAAGGATACTGTCAAGAGGAAGGTATTGATTATGATGAAACCTATGCTCCTGTTGCCAGGTTAGAGGTTACACACCTACTTCTTGCTCATGCCTCATTGATAAAATTTAAACTATATCAAATGGATGTTAAAAGTGCATTTTAAATGGGTTTATCAAAGAGGAAATATATGTGGAGCAACCCCATGGATTTGAAGATTTTAAATATCCTAATCACATTTTTAAACTAAAGAAAGCATTATATGGTTTGAAACAAGCTCCTAGGTCTTGGTAGGAAAGATTAAGTAGTTTTCTAATTTCAAATGATTTTTCTAGAGGAAAAATTGAATCCACCCTGTTTATTAAGAAAGTAAAAGAACATATTCTGTTAGTTCAGGTATATGTTGATGATATTATTTTTGGATCAACTGATAATTCCTTGTGTGAAGGATTTGTTAAGATAATGTAGGGTGAATTTGAAATGTCAATGATGAGAGAATTAAAATTCTTTCTTGGACTTCAAATTAAGCAACTTAAATATGGCACCTTTGTGTCTCAAACCAAATACTGCAAATGTAAGTGATGAAGATCTTATTGAAATACTCGACAAAGATCCCGTTGATTTGATGAAGTCAAAGATAAAGTCAAAGTCAACTTTGTAGCGGTCAACAATCACTTAGATAAAAGAGTAGAGAGATTAGTGTGTCCGTCGCTTTGCTTAGGTATAATCATTTTTATCTTTTCTCGCTGCATGAGGTTTCTTCACTTAAAAGATTTTGCAAAATGCCTCTAAAATCGTTTAAACAAGTTAAAAACAAAGTATTTTGACAAAAGCTTTCTTAAACAAGTTTTTAACTCGATACAGCTTTGAAATAACCGATTAAAATCACTTAGAATGTTCGGAGAAGTGTTTTTGCAGTATTTTAATCGATACAACTTGGTTTTAATCGATTAAATCCACTTAACATTCAGTGATGATCGATCGAATGCAATTATGACCGATCGGAATAAGTTATGATCGATCGAATTTAGTTATGACCGATCAAAACTCTTTAATCGATTAAAACACGTTTCAATCGATTAAAACAACTTAGAAAATTTCTACACAGCGTTTTAATCGATTAAAACTTATTTTTATCAGCTTAAAATAACTTAGAAAGTTTTACAATAAAGTTTTGCAAGTATATTAATCAATTGAAACACTGAAATAATCGATTAAATCAAATTAGAAGATTTTTTGTAAAGAGTTTTAATTGATACAAACGTTGTCAGTATCAGCTTAAAACAAATCAGTTAAAGAATCAAAAACGTATTAATGGATTAAAAGAAGTTTTAACAGATTTAAACTACACTTTTAACAGATTAAAAGAATCTTTTAACAGATTGATTAAACCAGCTAGCTTTGAAAATCTTCTATAAAAATAGTTTGGCTTGAACATTTTAGAAACAACAATTTTGAACATCAATCTTAAGCAATCAAGCAAGCAAACTTTAGCATCTTTTCAAGAAAGATTCACGTCAGTTTTTGAGAATTTCTTTGAAAATCTTTCTTGAGGCAACTTGATTTTTCCTGAAGAAGAAACACTTACAGCAGAATTGCATAAATTGGTTTGAGCATTCTAGTTTCTTCTTTTTCATTTCTTTACATTCTTTTTGTATTGTTTGGTGCCTGGAATTTGGGCACTCGGTTTCTCTGCATCTGAAATTTGGTTGTAGAGGTTATCAAGAACTCGAAATTTGATTCTTGGTGAGAGGTTGAGTGCGAGAACTGGAATTTTGTTCTTGTGGTAGATTAAGTGTAAGATTGTAAGTCTGTAAAACATTTGATCTAGTGGAACCCAGCTGGAATTTGGTCGGAGACTCGGACGTAGCCCTGGTATTGGGTGAACCAAGTATAAAACACCTAGTGATATCTTTCTTAACCTTTCTCTCCTTTAATTCTCGTCGCTGCGTTTATATGTGATTGATTGCTTTGTGATTAAAGAACAAATCTGAAATCTTATTTTTACAAATAGATAATCTGTTATTTGCGAAAAACTTTCAAAGATCAATTCACCCCCCTCTTGATCTAAAACTACTTTTCTAACAATTGGCATCGGAGCGAGGTGCTTGAAAGTTATTCAAGTTCTTCGATCCATGGTCGGAAGCAAATTTTCGAGGGTGCGTGTATTGATATACCTCCACTGTTTTGTGGAACAGATTATCCCTTTTGGAAGATTAGGATGAAGATCTTTATTGAATCTATTAGTATAAATGTTTGGAATATCATTGAACAAAAAAATGATATCATTAACAAAGATTGGTTTAGCTCAAATGATCTGTGAAAAGAAATTAATCCAGGATGATTGTATTGCCAAAAATATTATCATATCCGCACTTAACGTAAACGATTTTTTCGGGATAGCACACTCGTCGATCCTGCGCACAAATGTGGAAGATTCTTGAAATGACCTATGAAGAAACAACAGAGATATGCCTAATGGTCAACTCGGATTCACCAAAACCAGAGTGTAAGTTCCGACTCTATGAATTATAGTTCTTTACAAAATGCCTTTTATGAAATGCATGTCGTAGCAAAAAAATTAGAAACTGAAAACAAAAGATTAAGAAGCATGAATAGGATATTAGAAAACAAGATCACTATTCTTGAAAAGAAAATTGTTGATGAAGAAATCAAAAATGAAAATTCAGATATAGATAATAACTTTGATTGCATGTGTAATGTTAAAGATTGTAAACATTGTCCTGAAGTTGCAAGAAAAAGTAACATATTTAATAAAGACTACATCTAAACTAGAAAAAGGAAAGACTAGTCTTGATATGATACTTGATTCTCGTAAATTAGTTATTGATCGGGGTGACATAGGTTTTACACCGTCTATTGGAAAGAAAACCAGAGCATTTAAAAATTATTTTGCATATAGTAAATTTGCTTCGTCTCCGTTTGTTAAATGTTTTTATTGCATGAAAAAAGGACATTCTGTTAAACATTGTAGAATTAAGAAATATGCCATACCTAAAGGTAGAATGAAGTGGGTTCCCAAAAATTCACTTCATATAACATAATTGGACCCAAGTAATTTTAAAGGGTACTAGAAACATGCCTAATCTGTTTTGCAGGAACAAAATCTGGAAGTTCTTGTGTATCAAATCAGCGAATTTTGTCTCTCGGATTCATGGACTGAGTATTTTAATTGATATAAAACTATTTCAATCGGTTAAAATCATTTACAGAGCATACCGTAAGAATTGTCCGTACAGTTTTAATCGGTTAAAATGCGAATTAATCGATTAAAATGTTCTCTCGGAATATAGTTTAATTGTTTTAATTGATTAAAATGGATTCATATCAGCTTAAAATCATTAAACGAGATAAAATTAACCGATTATTCCTCATTTAAATCGATTATTATTCGATACATTCTCTCCGTAACTTGATTAATCGATCGAGTATCAAATTAATCGATTAAATTTATACTTCCAGTGCAAAATTAATTGTTTATTTCAAAATTGTATTATTTTGTACTCGCAACTACACTAATTTCATTTCAGTGAAAAACAAAGTGAAGATCTCTGGTACCTTGACAAGTGGTCGCTCCAAACACATGACAGGTGATATTACAAAATTTTGCAATCTTAAACTAAAGAATGGTGGGACTCGTTGTCTATGGTGATAATAATAAAGGAAGAATTCTTGGAATAGGTGACATCAAATGTGCAGAATCAGGTATTATTAACAATGTTTTATATGTTGAGGGTTTAAAACATAATTTGATTAGTATTAGCCAACTGTGTGATAAAGGACACAAAGTTGTTTTTGGGCAAAATCAATGTCAAATTATCAGATCGGACTCGGAACGGTAATGATTACTCGGTAAGAGGATCAACAATATTTACATGTTAGATACTAATTCTGCTAAGAACTGCTGCTTAATTTCTAAAGAGAATGATTCCTGGTTATGACATAGGAGGTTAGCTCATATTCATATGAATCATCTAAACAAATTAATTTCTAGAGATCTTGTAGTTGGGTTACCTAAACTCAAGTTTGTGAAAGACAAAGTATGTGATGCATGTCAAAAGGGGAAACAAGTCAAAAATTCTTTCTCACGTAGAAAAATATTGTTTCAACATCCGGACCTCTTGAACTTTTGCACATGGATCTCTTTGGTCCTTCTAGAACTATGAGCTTAGGAGGAAATCTATATGCACTCGGTTATTGTAGATGATTACTCAAGATTTACCTGGACATTGTTTTTGAAATTAAAATCTGATACTTTCCATTTGTTTAAGAAATTTGCAAAACAAATTCAAAATGAAAAAGGCTATTTTATTTCTTGTATTCAAAGTGATCACGGGGAGAATTTTCAAACGAAAAATTCAATAAATTTTGTGATAAACATGGTATCAAGCATAATTTTTCTCGCTCCTAGAACTCCTCAACAGAATGGTGTAATTGAAAGGAAAAACCGTTCTCTTGAAGAGCTTGCTAGGACAATGCTTAATGAGAAAGCATTACCAAAATATTTTTGGGCCGATGCCAGTTAGACCGCTTGCCATGTATTAAACCGTGTTTTAATCGACACCTTTCTTAAGAAAACCCCTTATGAATTATTCAAAGGTAAAAAGCCTAACATAAACTATTTTAGAGTATTTGGAAGTAAAGTTTTTGTCTTAAACAATGGAAAAGAAAATCTTGGAAAATTTGATTCCAAATCAGATGAAGGTATATTCTTGGGGTATTCATTAAATAGCCATGCTTATAGAATCTTTAACAAAAGACTAAAAACTGTAGAAGAATCTGTCCATGTTACATTTGATGAAACTAACCCAAATATGCATAATGTTTCGAATATAGTACAGAAGAAGATATTTTAACCGATAAAATGTATCGCTTAAAATCGCGTAATCAACAGTTTCTCAAAAATAGGTTGAAGAAATTGAAGAAACTGAAGAGGAACTGCCCAAGGAATGGAAAACTCCAAGAAATCTTTCAATAGACAACATCATTAGTGAAATAAATCAGGGAGTTTCCACTAGAAGATCTTTAAATAAATTTTGCAATCACATGGCATTTGTATCACAAATTGAACCTAAAAACATATCTCGATGCATTGAAAGATAATAATTGGATTAATGCTATGCATGATGAATTAAACCAATTTACAAGAAATGAGGTATGGGAATTAATTCCAAAACCATATAATGCCAATATTGTAGGAACAAAATGGGTTTTTAGGAATAAAATGGATGAAAATGGCATAATAACTAGAAACAAGGCTAGATTGGTTGCTAAAGGGTATAATCAGCAAGAAGGAATTGATTTTGATGAAACATATGCTCCAGATAGCTAGATTAGAAGTCGTTAGACTATTACTTGCCTATGCTCGCAATTAAAAATTTCGAGGTTATTTCAAATGGATGTCAAAAGCGCTTTCTTGAATGGCTACTTAAATGAAGAAGTTTTTGTTACTCAACCACTTGGGTTTGAAGATCATATTCATCCGGAATATGTTTATAGATTGAAGAAAGCTCTGTATGGTCTCAAACAAGCCCCAAGACAATGGTATGAAAGGTTAAGTAACTTTCTTATTTCAAAGGGCTATTAAAGAGGTTTGGTTGACAAAACTTTATTTCTAAAGAAATTGAATAATGATGTAATTCTGGTTCAAGTATACGTTGATGACATCATATTTGGAGCTACTAATGAGTCTTTATGTAAAGATTTCATCAAAGATATGCAGGGGAGTTTGAGATGTCTATGATGGGGGAACTTAACTACTTTCTTGGATTACAAGTTAAACAACTTCAAGAAGGAAGCTTTCTTCATCAATCCAAATACCGCACTGAACTCTTAAAGAAATTTGAGATGGAACACCGCAAGGAGGCATCAACACCTATGTCCACAAATTATTATCTTGACTCGATGAAAAAGGAAAATCGTTGATGAAACTAAATATAGAGGGCTTATTGGTTCTTTGCTATATTTAACAG
Organism: Sphenostylis stenocarpa; assembly: GCA_963425845.1. Classification (NCBI taxonomy): domain Eukaryota; kingdom Viridiplantae; phylum Streptophyta; class Magnoliopsida; order Fabales; family Fabaceae; genus Sphenostylis; species Sphenostylis stenocarpa. Next base: position 43,023,444 of record OY731406.1, read on the forward strand.
CAAGTAGACCTAACATTATGTTCGGTGTTTGTATGTGTGCCAGGTTCCAATCTGCACCAAAAGAGTCTCATCTTATCGCTGCAAAAGGATCCTCAAATATCTCAAAGGAACCTTAAATGTTGGGTTATGGTATCCAGGTGAGTCAAAACTAAATCTAGTTGGATACTCGACTCGGATTTTGCAGGTTGTAAGCTTGACAGAAAAGCACCAGTGACACCTGTCATCTACTTGGAAGCGATCTAATTTCATGGCACAGGAAAAGCAGCCATGTGTTGCTCTTTCTACGACTGAAGCAAAATACATTGCAGCTGGGAGTTATTGTGCTCAATCTCTTTGGATCAAACAACAGACTTGAGGATTATGGTTTAATTCTCAGAAAAATTCCTCTCTTGTGTGATAATACTAGTGCTATTATGTTAACAAAAAATCCAATCCAACATTCTAGGACAAAGCATATAGAAATAAGACATCATTTCATTAGAGATCATGTTTTGAAAGGTGATTGCGAAATCTTCTTTATAGAAACTGAAAAACAACTAGCGAGATATTTTTACAAAACCTCTTGCTCGTGATCGGTTTTTCAAAATTCGCACTGAATTAGACATTTTAGATGCATCAAACATTACTTAGATTTCAAAAACTGGTTGTTTTAATCAATAAAAATCTTTTAAATCGATTAAAAGAATTTATACAACATTTTTCTTTATTGTTTTAATCGATTAAATGTCGAATTAATCGATTAAATGCACTTATGTTTCATACTTTCAAAATCCTTCACTAGATTAATCGATTAAAACTTTCTTTCAATCGATTAAAATCATTAACAAGAACTTTTAAATCGATTTTTTCCTGTTTTTAATCGATTTTTATTCGGAAAGAAAAATTAAAGGCTTTAGTTAATGGTTGTTCTTGTAACATGCTACTAAAGTGTGATTCCCTTATCTTTACACGTGTTAATTGTATTCATTACAAACGTGTTAATGAAGATAAGTTTGAATCAACTTTGATTGATCTTTACATGAGTAAGATATCGTATTTTTTTAAATTTTCAAAATCTAAAACTTATTACACACATTTTCATTGTTTCTCTTCTGTCCCCTATTTTTTTGATGAAGTCAAAAGGGGGAGAATAGTTGCTTTAGTTGCTTTACTTTTAAATCAGAAATAATTCTTTAGTTAGGAAGCAACAATTTAGGGGGAGAAATAGGAAAATATTCTTTATTACTCACTAATCTGTTTTATCAAGTGACTTCTTTTGCAGAGTTATTATTCAAAGTGGTGTTTGTCTTCATCAAATAGGGGAGATTGTAAGTGATGAAGATCTTATTGAAATACTCGACAAAGATCCTGTTGATTTGATGAAGTCAAAGATAAAGTCAAAGTAAACTTTGTAGCTGGTCAACAATCACTTAGATAAAAGAGTAGAGAGATTAAGTGTGTCCGTCGCTTTGCTTAGGTATAATCATTTTTATCTTTTCTGTCGCATGAGGTTTCTTCACTTAAAAGATTTTTCAAAATGCCTCTAAAATCGTTTAAACAAGTTAAAAACAAAGTATTTTGACAAAAGCTTTCTTAAACAAGTTTTTAACTCGATACAGCTTTTGAAATAACCGATTAAAATCACTTAGAATGTTCACGAAGTGTTTTTGCAGTATTTTAATCGATACAACTTGGTTTTAATCGATTAAATCCACTTAACATTCAGGATGATCGATCAGAATGCAATTATAACCAATCGAATCAGGATGATCGATCGAATGCAATTATGACCGATCAAAATCAGCTATGATCGATCAAATTTAGTTATGACCGATCAGAACTCTTTTAATCGATTAAAACACGTTTCAATCGATTAAAACAACTTAGAAAATTTCTACATAGCGTTTTAATCGATTAAAACTTATTTTTATCAGTTAAAATAACTTGGAAAGTTTTACAATAAAGTTTTGCAAGTATATTAATCGATTGAAACACTGAAACAATCGATTAAATCAAATTAGAAGATTTTTTGTAAAGAGTTTTAATTGATACAAACGTTGTCAGTATCGCTTAAAACAAATCATGTTAAAGAATCAAGAACGTATTAATGGATTAAAAGAAGTTTTAACAGATTTAAACTACACTTTTAACAGATTAAAAGAATCTTTTAACAGATTGATTAAACCAATGAGTTTTGAAAATCTTCTATAAAAACAGTTTGGCTTGAACATTTTAGAAACAAAAATTTTGAACATCAATCTTAAGCAATCAAGCAAGCAAACTTTAGCATCTTTTCAAGAAAGATTCGCGTCAGCTTTTTGAAAAGTTCTTTGAAAATCTTTCTTGAGGCAACTTGATTTTTCCTGAAGAAGAAACACTTACAGCAGAATTGCATAAACTGGTTTGAGCATTCTAGTTTCTTCTTTTTCATTTCTTTACATTCTTTTTGTATTGTTTGGTGCCTGGAATTTGGGCACTCGGTTTCTCTCGTAGATGGAATTTGGTTGTAGAGGTTATCAAGAACTGGAATTTGGCTCTTGGTGAGAGGTTGAGTGCGGAACTGGAATTTGGTTCTTGTGGTAGATTAAGTGTAAGATTGTAAGTCTGCAGAAACATTTGATCTAGTGGAACCCAGCCTAGAATTTGGTCGGAGACTCGGACGTAGCCCTGGTATTGGGTGAACCAAGTATAAAACACCGGTGATATCTTTCTTAACCTTTCTCTCCTTTAATTACGTCACTGCGTTTATATGTGATTGATTGCTTTGTGATTAAAGAACAGATCCGAAATCTTATTTTTACAAATAGATAATCTGTTATTTGCGAAAAACTTTCAAAGATCAATTCACCCCCCTCTTGATCTAAAACTACTTTTCTAACAGCGAAAGAGATTCTCAAGAAATTTGAGATGGATACTGCAAAAGTTGCACATACTCCAATGGGAACTTCCTGCTATTTGGATAAGGATAAATTAGGTTTGAAAAATAATCAATCAATGTATAGAGGTATGATAAACTCTTTATTATATTTAACTGCAAGTATACCTGATATCATGTAATCTGTATGTGTGTGCTAGATTTCAAGCATGTCCAAAACAATCTCATTTAACTGCAGTAAAAAGGATATTAAAATATTTAAAAGGAACTACATGATCTGGTTTATGGTATCCATCTGAAGTTTCTCCTAGCTTATTAGGTTATTCTGATGCTGATTATGGAGGTTGTAAAGTAGATAGAAAAAGCACTAGTGGTACTTGTCATATATTAGGATCATCTTTAGTTTCATGATATTCTAAGAAACAAGCTTGTGTTGCTTTATCCACAACTGAGCCTGAATATATTGCAGTTAGAAATTGTTGTACTCAAATTTTATGGATGAAACAACAACTAGAAGATTATAATATTTTTCTACGTGACATTCCCTTAATGTATGATAATACAAGGGCAATAAATCTCACAAAGAATCCTGTTATGCATTCTAGAACCAAATACATTGAGATTAAACATCATTTTTTAAGAGATCACATATCTAAAAGAAATTTTAAAATGAGTATATAGACACAAAACATCAGTTAGCAGACATCTTTACCAAACCTCTTCCAAAGGATAGATTCTATGAACTTAGGAATATTAGAAATAGTCTAAACTCTGCTTAACTGAAAAATCTTTGCATTCTGTACTAGAATAATCGATTATATACGATAATAATCGATTATCCTGTGTCTAATACATGATAAAATTGTTAATTTCTCTGGAATAATCAATTATCTTGGGTAATAATCGATTATTGAAGCTTAAATGAGTGGTTCATGAAAAATCTTTCTGTAATAATCGATTATTTAGGGTAATAATCGATTATCTGTACTAATTGGACCCAAATCAGTGATTTCTCTCTGGAATAATCGATTATCAAGCCAGATAATCGATTATTCATGCACTTCCTGGGCAGGGATGAAGAAATAATCGATTATCACTGGTGATAATCTATTATTTGGCGTCGTGAAGGTTATTCTAGCAGTTGGTAACGACTCTTTAAGCTTTAATTCTTGGCAAACTAGCCATTTATGGCCGTTAAGATCATTTTCTATATATAGGAGCGCTCAAAATCAAATCCAAACACTTCCAAACTTCAATTCAAAGCATTTTTCACACATTCTAAGCTATCTTGACTCTTCAAAGCCTTACTTCTCTTCAAAACTCCTTATTTTCCTCTCATTTCATTTTAAATGGCTTCATCTTCTCGTAGAAAGATTCCAAGAAGGAGAAGATCCGCTTCTGCTTCTCATCCCTGCCCTAATTCTCTTGAAGGGTGGATTTCTGATGATGACGGAAGACAAAAATTTCTGAATTTCTGGAAAGAAAGGGATATTATTACTCCTAAATTTATTCTTGGAGAGCAATTCATAAATAGGGGATTCCACTTTCCTAATCTTCTTGAACAACAAGGTGTTCTTCCATTTATCGATATGCAAGATACATACTATCCGGATTTAGTTCAGATGTTCTATTCTCGCTTCAAATATAGGGATCATGTTGCTACTTCTAGAGTCAAGGGTGTAACCATCATCCTTGATGATGATATTTGGGAAAATGTTGCTCATTTTCCTATAAGAGATGATGCGGTAAATGTCCTTGTTGATTTAGAGGATTTTAATCGCATTCTGGCATACCGTTCTTTTCTTCGCAATCCTGCCATGGAAATTGGCCGACAACTTTTGGCCGGTCCTTTGAAGAAAGAAGAATGCATGTTGCTACATCTTCTTGTATGGATTCTACGTCCTCGAGCAACCAACCATGCACAATATTCTTCTGCTGACCTTCGCATTATTCATGCCATAAGGAATAACGAGCCAATTGATTGGCCAAGCCTTGTCACATTGACAATGCTCAAGGCGAAGCGTCACCCAACCTTCAAGATTTCTTATGCTCTTTTCATCTCTAGGATTCTTAAATACAAAGGTGTCAATGTTGAAGGGGAACAACGGACCTGTACACTTAATTCAAACAGAATGTTGGACAACAAGCTTACTCAGTTGAAAATGGTGAATGTAAATGAAGTTTATATTCATAAAGATGATGCTTCTCACATGGCTGATGTTGCTTAAGATTCTGATGATGAGGAAATTCCTGCTACTGATATGCTTGCTGATAATGTTCATATTGCTAGAACGTCATCTGCTGCTCACTCTACATCTCGTCTTTCCATGGAAGACATGTTGTTCGACATGAATCAGAGAATGCAGGAATTCTTCTCTATATCTCAAGAATGACATCAAGAAATTATCAGACATATTTCAGATGTAGACGATCGGGTGTGTAATTTAGAAGATAGATTTGACGCGCAGTTTAATAGTGATGAGAGTGAAGAATTCTAATATCTTCAAACATTTCTTGTTTGTTTGTACTACATTACTTTATTGAATAAAATTTTATTTTTGCATTGATTGAGGGGGAGTTGTTTTTCTATCTTATGCATTTATTGAGGGGGGGCTTTTATTTTTTGATTATAATCAAAATAGGGGGAGAAATTATTTAAAGCCTAATATATTTAATAATTTTAATGATGCTTGGTATGTTTAATAGTTTTGTTAGTTATGACCGTTAAAACAGATTATTACAATGAACTTTAAAGCAAATTTTGATCATCATCAAAAAAGGGGAGATTGTTAAACATACAAGAATATGAAGCTTGAAGATTTTGATGATGATTCAAGAACAAGGGACTTAAAGACTTGAAGACTTAGAATCATGTGTATTTACTTATAATAACTCTGTTTTATATTTTTGAGTCTGTATAATTAGAGTACAAGATAGCCAACACATAGTCTATCATCTGAAAACTCATTTTTATCAAATCCACTCTGTGATAATCGATTATCACTTAGAATAATCGAATCGATTATCCTGCACAGAAAATTGTTTTTCTGAAAACCTTGCTGTGATAATCGATTATCACTTAGGATAATCAATTATCCCAGCTAGATAATCAATTATTTACACAGATAATCGATTATCCTGGTCCTGTTTTACTCCTCTGCGAAAATGGCTCTGTAATAATCGATTACCACTCAAGATAATTGATTATCTACGTCTGTTATGAGTTTTGAAATTCAAATCTGGACCAATTTACGAAAACTCTATTCCCAATTCTTATGTTTTCGAAAATCATTATTTCCCAGACCCTATTCTCTCTACTTAAGGTTCTCTAAGGCTCTCTACAAAATAACAATCCTTTTTTATACAAAAGTTAAAAGTTGTGATTGCTAGAGGACTTTGTGTAGGGAAGAAAAAGGGGTTTTTGAAAACCTAGTGTGGGCTAAAAGCGATAAGAATCACCTAGTGAGTTTCTTGGTGGATTGTGTTGTCTCTAGAAAAAACTGTTGTTCATCTTTTGTGGATTCAAAGGAGGTGTTCATCTCTTGTGTGACTCAAGAGAGGTGTTTTCTATACCTTATCTTTTTTAATTTGTAATTTGTTGTAACTTGTGATTATAGTGACAGCGTTAATCCTCTTTTAGAGTGATTAACAACTGGGCATATGGTCTTTTGATCTGAACCAATATAAATCATCTGTGTAATCTTCTTTCCCTTATCTCTTTACATTACAAGCATTTTAATCGGTGAAATTTTGAGAAAATTTTCAAAATCCTAATTTTTATAAGAAATCAATTCACCCCCCTCTTGGTTTTTGTCTCTAAACGCGAACATTTCGCTGCGCAATTCTAACAATTGCTACTCTATTTGGAAAGCTGCGAGAACATGAGATGGAGCTACAAAGGTTAAAGAACGGTGAACAGAATCAAACAAAGACGATAGCTCTAAAAGCAGAAAAATCTTCACAAGACGAAAGCGAAAATAAAGGTAATTTTTTGGATTCCGATATGTCTCTTTTTGTTAAACAATTTTCTCGCTTTATGAAGAACAGGAAAAAGAGACAGTAAAGAAAGGAGAAAACAAATAAATACCATTGTTATGAATGTGGAAAACCTGACCATATCAAACCAGGCTGTTCGGAACTTAAGAAAGAAAAGAAAGATGTGAAGAAAGAGAAGAACAGTATCTATAAAAGAAAACACAAATCTTATATTGAATGGGAGGATAATGATTTTTTCACAACACAAGAGAGTTCTTCCGAAAGCAGTGATGAAGGGAAAGAAGCAAATATTTGCTTTATGGCAAAAAGTGATGATGAAGCCTCATCACAAGAAACCTCATCATAGGTAAGCAGTACAAAATCCTTAAATGAATATGATGAGTTGTTTAAAGAATATCAAGATATGTATGAAGGTTTTACCAAGTTATCTAAGAAATACAATGCACTTAGACAAAAGTTTAATGTATTAGAAAATACTGTTGGTATTCTTGAAAAAGAAAATGAGTGCTTAAAGAAAAATGTTGAGAAATTTAAAACTTTTCCTAAAAATAAAGAAGTTGTTAAACCTTGTGAAAATTATAATCATTTAGAAAATGAGATTTTCAAGTTAGAGAAAATAATGAGCAAGTTTTCAAAATCTTGATTCTATATTAGGTTATCAAAGAGGGGATTCTAGCAAAGTTGGACTTGGTTACAAACCCAAAGAAAGTCTAGAACTTCATAAAACTATTTTTGTGAAAGAGTCAAGGAAAACAGATGTGAAACCAAAACTTTAAGAAATTCATTAAGACCTCTTCAAAGAAAACCAACATGTTTTTATTGCATGAAATTAGGTCATACATCAAATAGATGTTACATAAAACATTTTGGCATATCTAATGGCAAATATGAATGAGTTCCTAAAGGAACAAAACATTTATACATGTCTAGATGATAGTTTGTGAAAGTAATGAAGATCTTATTGAAATACTCGACAAAGATCTTATTGATTTGATGAAGTCAAAGATAAAGTCAAAGTCAACTTTGTAGCGATCAGCAGATCACTTAGATAAAAGAATAGAAGGATTAGTGTGTCCGTCGCTATGCTTAGGTATAATCATTTTTATCTTTTTCGTCGCATGAGGTCTCTTCACTTAAAATATTTTGCAAAATGCCTCTAAAAACGTTTAAGCAGCTTAAAAACAAAGTATTTTAACAAAAAGCTTTCTTAAACAAGTTTTTAATCGATATAATTTCGAAATAACCTAGGTTGTTTTCATTAAAGAAAGTTTTGAAAACCTTCACAAGTATTTTAACTAATAAAGCTTCGAAATAACCGATTAAAATCACTTAAAATGTTAAGAGAAGTGTTTTTGCGAGTATTTTAATCGATACAACTTGGTTTTAATCGATTAAATCCTCTTAGTGTTCGTGATGATCGATCAGAATGCAATTATGACTGATCAGAATCATATATGATCGATCAAAATTGAGTTATGACCGATCGAGCTTTTTCAATCGATTAAAACCTATTTTTATCAGCTTAAAATCACTTGGAAAAACTCACAATAAAGTTTTGCAGTATTTTAATCGATTGAATCACGAAATAATCGATTAAAACAAATTATAAGATTTTTTGTAAAGAGTTTTAATTGATATAAACGTTGTCGTATCGCTTAAAACAAATCGTTAAAGAATCAAGAACGTTTTAATGGATTAAAAGAAGTTTTAACAGATTAAAACTACACTTTTAACAGATTAAAAGATTATTTTAACAGATTGATCAAACCAGCAGCTTTGAAAATCTTCTATAAAAACAGCATTGGCTTAAACTTTTTAAACATCATCGAATATCAATATTTTAGATATCCTTTAGCAATCAAGCAAGCAAACTTTAATACTCTTTCAAGAAAGATTCACGCTAGTTTTTGTTAAGTTCTTTGAATTCTTTCTTGAGGCAAATTGCTTTCTTTTAAAGAAGAAACACTTATCGCAGATTGCATAAAACTGGTTTGAGCATTCTAGTTTCTTCTTTTCAATTCTTTACATTCTTTTTGTATTGTTTGGTGCCCGGAATTGTGAGCACTCTGGTTTCTCTCAGTACTGGAATTTGGTTGTAGAGGTTGTTAAGAACTCGGAATTTGGTTCTTGGTGAAAGGTTAGGTGCGAGGAACTGGAATTGTGGTTCTTGTGGTAGATTAAGTGTAAGATTGTAATCTATAAAACATTTGATCTAGTGGAACCCAAGTCGGAATTTAGTCGGAGACTGGACGTAGCCCTGGTATTGGGTGAACCAAGTATAAACACCAGGTGATATCTTTCTAAACCTTTCTCCTCTTTTAATTTTATTCTGCGTTTATTGTTGATTGATTGCTTTGTGATTCAAGAATAGATCCGAAATCTTATTTTTACAAATAGATAATCTGTTAATTGCGAAAATCTTTCAAAGATCAATTCACCCCCCTCTTGATCTCAGACCTACTTTTCTAACAATTTGAGCATCTAATAAATTATGAATTTTTGGAAATTTTTTTCTTGTTATCATAATCAATTATGTTGATTCTAAAGGTGTTATGATAATTGATTATTATATCATGATTCTATTCTTTTATCCTTAGTCTTTTGGCAGAGACTTGTGATTCTACTAACCTTTTAAGGACCCAAAGATGATGAAAAGGTACCTAGATTTGTATGTTGATATTGTATGTGATTATCAAGGATAAGAAATCAATGCAGGTTGTTGGAGCTAAATGGGTGTACAGGAACAAGCTAGATGAATAGGGAAATATTACAAATATAAGTTTATTCTTGTCTCCCATACCTCTGCATTGAATATCTGCACGTATCTGTCACATAAATTTGATTGTTGATCAACTTTGAAATTTGAAACTTTGAATTTTGAAAATCTGAATTTATGAAAAATTGAAATTATTAAAGTTTGAAATTTGAAAGTTTGAGATTTTTGAAATTTGAAATTTTGCAGTTTGAGATTTTCGAAATTTTAAATTTTAAATTTTTGCAGTTTGAGATTTTTGAATTTGAATTTGAAATTTGGGATTAGAAATTTGAATTTGAAATTTGTTGCAATTTGAATTTGAAATTTGAAATTTGGAATATGAGTGAATTTGAATTTGAAATTTTCCTTAATAAGAAAACTGCAATTGGGGGAAACTACTGCATTGCATTCCATTCCATTATCTCTGAAGTTATTCCATTCCTCTATCTTTCTCTCTCTTCATTTGCCTTGGGTATCCTAGATATTGCCTCCTTAATATGATGTTATTCTCTATGACATTTTATGATGCATTATCTTCTCTGCCTTGTTTTATATGCTAATTTGTGCAAAGTTATACTTAATTTCTATTGCAATATTTTTCATAATTATCAATAAAATAGGGAGATATTTTGATGATATTAATATGTGTGAAACAAGGGGCGATTTTTTTCTCTTATAATATTTTTTATCAATGAAACAGAGGAGATTTTTTTTCCCTTGAAATAATTTTTTTTATGATTATCAATGAGACAGGGGGAGATTTTTTTATGAATTAAAATCTGTGTGAAATTCATTTCTATCTCTGAATTAAACAGGGGGAGTTAAGAGAAGTATTTGCTCATATGAGTTAGGAGGATTCTTGTTATTAATATATTCAGGGGGAGATTAAGAGACTCTGACACTTGATACAAATTTGTGCTACACTATACTGTGCAAATCTATGCTAATCTTGAGCTGACTTTATAGAGTCAAGCATTTTAATTCATTTCAGGTGTTTCCTTGATCATCATCAAAAAGGGGGAGATTGAAAACAATGAGGGGGAGATTGATGGCAATGTGAAACATGTCTCTACATTCCCAAGAGATGATTTTGATGATGATTCAAGCCAACAACATTCAAGACTCAAACATGCCTAAGATATGATTTTGATAAAGATTTAATTCAAACATCAAGCAAGCCCAAAATGATTCCTGAAGATTAGATAGAGTCTTAGAATACTGGATATAGAGGTACAAGTTGATGAAGTAATATTATGCATAAGCCTCCAAAGCACAAGTGTGATTAAATTTCGTAACATGATATTTTTCACTGTCATAATCAATTATGATGCATCAGAAATGGAAAAACTATTTTCTCTGTCATAATTGATTCTACTGGTAACATAATCAATTATGACAGTTCAAATTTGAAAAATATTTGTTTTGAAGAATAAATGTTTTTGAATACATCCTGATTTTTTCTCTACGAAAGTATTAATGATGAACGCCTTTTTTCTGATGCTATTTTTCTATTTAATTAAGTTTTGATGGAAAATAAAAAACATGCAATTATAGAATTCGAAAATATAATTTACATTCAATCAGTTTTGAGAAAAGAATTCTGAGTAAGACAACAAAACACTTTTAGGTTTTCTAAGAAAACTTTTCTATACTGCCTTCTGCAATTTCATCGTTAATCACACTGTGTTTTTGGAGGTTATCATTCTACATGCTTCTACAATTTGTTGTCTCCATTACCCAGGTGTGAGTGTTCTTATTTTTATTACCTTCATCATTTGTGGATGACTGTTCTTATCTTACTCTTTCATCCTTTGTGGGTTTAAGAGATTTAAGTTAATTAATTGTGTTATTCATCATTTGATTTATTCAAAGAAGGTGTTCATCCCTAGTGTAATTCTATGGAGATGTTCATCCTTTGTGTATTGGTGGCAAATGAGGTGTTTTTCTTTCCTAGTCTGATTCTAGAAAGGTGTTCATCCTTAGTGGGATTCTAAGGAGGTGTTTTCATCTTTTGATTTGTTCATAGGAAGTGTTCATCCCTAGTGGGATTCTAGGGAGGTGTTCATCCTTAGTGGGTTTCTAAGGAGGTGATTGTCTTTTAAATTAGTTTATTTTTTACTGAGTTGATTGTAATTTGTAAACTGAACTTGAAAGATAGTGAATTGGGGTCACTCTTGTGATTAGAGTTGACTGGGAACTAGATGTAGGGTTGACTATACCCGAATCAGTATAAATTACTGTGTGCTCTTCTTCTCCCTATCTCTCAGTGCTTACATCCCTCCCTTTTTAACTCTCTGATTATATTATCACTTCCACTTTATTTTTGTTCAATTTGATAATTAAAATTGAATTAATAAATATTGAACATCTTAAAATGAATTTTTAATTTGACATCTATTTTAATTTGTGCATCTATTCACCCCCTCTAGATGCCATTTGTCTAACACCAATTACTTACTAAGTAGACACAGTAACCAGAAAAAAAATTTATAGTTGTAACAGGCCACTCAGAATCTAAAAAATCTTGTATTTTAAGAGCAGTGTTAGATGGATACAAAATACCAGAAACAAGAATACTCTTCAAGTATTTAATTATCCTTATAACTTGTTGTACATGAGGTTCTCTAGGAAAGTAAACATATTGACTATGTTGTTGGACAACAAAGCAGGCCTGGTTAAATATAATAATATATCCATGAGTCTTCTAAAAGGAGAAGGATGTGAGAGTATGGTGCCTTGATCTGCATGAAGTTTCACAAGGATACGAAGGGGTAGGAGAAGGTTTACACATAAGCATACATGCTTTAGAAATAAGCTTTAAACAATATTTTCATTTGTTTAAACTCAAACCATTGTTGGATCTACTTAAAAAATACTTGAGAGGGACAAAGTCTTTACTATGACATTTGGAATGAAGATGATTTTTAACAAATTCAATTTATAAGAAACTATTACCACTAAGAATAATGTCATCAACATAAATCAAATATAATAGTGATCATTGATGCCATACATTTTTCAAATAGGTAGTGATATGCAAAACTTTGCTTGTATTCAAGAAAAAGGAGTTTAAAGGTCAGTTTTTTATTCCAATTTCAACTAGCCTCTTTTAAGCCATATAGAGACTTGTGGAGTTTATAGACAAGCCTTGGATGAGAGAGAGAGAGAGAAAGAGCAAAAGGAGAATTCATATAGACTTCTTCATGGACTTCTCTATGAAGAATGTATTATCAACATCCAGTTTGTGTAAAAACAAGTTGCTAAACACTGGCCAAGGCTAAGAGAAGTATGACAATAGTTAGTTTCACAACAGGTGAGAATGTTTCAAAGTAGTCAATCCTTTTGATTAAAACCCTTAGTCATTAATCTTTCTTCGAATCTTTCAATAGAACTATTTGTTTTATATATGATCTTGTAAACCTATCTACAACCAACTAATTTCTTACCAGGAGGAAGATGAACCAATGTCCAAGTATAATTTCTGTCCAAAGCTTAAAGTTTTGGCTTGCTTCTTTAAAAGACGTGGGTTTAACCTGTGTAGAGATGTTATGACAAAAAGAAACATGATCACATGAACAATTATCATAAGAAAGGAATAAGTGCATAGGATATGAAGTAAAATAATTAGATTGCAAGGTAAAGGTTGCACCAAAATAATATGGGTCCACGTATCAAGTCTTGTTCTTAACTCTAAGATAAACTTTAAGAATAGAAATAGTAACTTGAGTATTATCATAAACAACATTAGAATTATCATTATTATTTTGTGCAAGGGTTGTGACAAGAGAAACAATTAGAATAGAAAAAAAAAAAAATTGTGTCATGATAAGACTTAACAATATCATTATGTTTTTAACAAGTAACAAACAATAAAGAATTGAAAGGAAATATGTTTTCATGAAAAACTACGTTTCTAGAAATAATGATGGAATTAGATTGAAGATTATATAGGACAGGACCTTTAGTTCCAAACTTATTACCAAGAAAAGTACATTTTATGCTCTTGGAGTCAAGTTTAGTTCTACTTATAGTAGTTGAACTAGCATAGGATAAACAATACAAAACTTTGAGGTTAGAGAAATTTGACTTGGTTAAGTGAACAACTTGTTCATAAGGAGATTCATAATTAAGAAAAGGAGTGGAAATTTTTTTTTATGATGTGAACCACTTGTTTAAGGGAATAAGGCCAACAAATGTTAGGAACTTAGCTTGAAAAACAAACTTTACAAACATTGAGAAAATGTTGACACTTCCTCTCAACAATAACATTTTGTTAAGGGATGGCAACATATGAATTTTCATTAAAAACATTTTCGTTGTCAAATATTAATTTCTTTAGTTTGTAAGAAAATTGATTTTATGTGAAAGTGATAAAATTTTGAAGCAAAGATCTAACTTCAATTTTATTTTTAAGAAGCAAAATCCAAGTGAATCGGCTATATTCATTCAAGAAGTACTTGTATCCTTCAATGGAAGGTGTAGTAACAACATCCCAAATATTAGTATGGATGACTTCAAAAAAGATGTTGATTATTGACACTAGATCAATATGTTAATTATTTTTATTTTAGCAAAAGCACAAACATCACAAGTAACAATATAATTAAAAGAAATATCAAAACATTGAGAAGCCAAAATTTGTTAAATTTTATTAGATGGGTGACCTAGTTTCATGTGTCACAAGTTACAAATATGAGTATTATTAGTAAATACACAATGTTGTAATGAAGAATTATAAAAGAAAAAGTTTGATTCAAATATAAATAATTCTTAAGAGATGAAATAGACCTTGATCTTTTCTAGTTACTCTAATAGTCTACAATATAGTGGTATGCACAAGAATACAATGTTTTTACAAAACATGACAAGACAATATTAGAATTAAGCAATTTAACAATAGAAACTAACTAAACAACAAACTCAAGAACATACAATGTGTCATGAAAAACTAGATTTTCCAGAATTATAGTACCAAAAAATGTAGCAGTAACAAAATTTTGATTAGGTAATTGTATAAAAATAGGAAGAATGAGTTTAAGTGTTTTAAAAGCATATTTGAAAAGGTAAATGTGGCCAATAGCACCACTAGCCAATATCTAGGAAAGAAGAAGAGAGGATTACAAAATATGAGGAGTTAATCATACATTGATGAACACTTGTTACATATGGAGAATCATTTTGAGATTGTTGTAACAAGGTAAGTATGACTTGATATTGCTCGTTAAAAAAAATCAAATTTAGTACTCGATTTATCATTCTCCACAATAGGAAGATCAATTGTTGCAGAAGGTTCAATTTTAATAATACTAGTAAAAGATTTAGAAGAACTAGAGTTGTTCACATTTTTTTTTGCTTATAGGGTCAAAGGCTATGTTTGATCCAACAATTTTTAGAAGTGTGATTGGTTCTTTGGCAATGATCAAAATATTTGTTGTTGCACCCAACATATTTATTAGAACATCCCCTGTTACGAAAAATTGAGGAACCTCCATAAATTGTGAAAGAACTTTTGTTGGAATTATCTTAAAAGTTAACATTAATAATTGATTCTTGAGAATTATGGGATAAAGAACTACCGAATTCTCATTTTTGTTGGAGAACTAAAAAAAATATTTTTGCAAGATTTGACATAGGTTTCATAAGTATGACTTGAGAACGTACTTTAAAAAAATCATCATTAAAGCCATAAAGAAATTTTATAATAAAATCATCATCTTTTTCTTTTTGAATTTTCAAGATTAAATCACATTTATAGGAAAAAGAACAAGTACAAACAATAATTGTGTGATCTATTGAAAGCTCTTTCAAAATAATTTATAGACGAATAATATTGTGATAACAGGGAGTCACCTTGTTTGCAATTTTGAATTAGAAAATCATTCAAGAAGATCATACCAAATGTTGGAAGTGGTGTTTATCCTATTAACAAATTGCTTGATGGAAGGTGCCATACATCTTGTGACTTAGGACTTTACCATATCTATTGCATCGTTTTCAAGCTTCGTGCAGAGGATTGATAGAAGTTATACAAGGAAGAGTTCAAAGAACACATTTCTCTTTGTTTCGAAAGCCACATGTTTCCATTGCTAATCATTTGTAAGCAAAGGAGAAACGAGAACAAGGGTTTAAATTTCTCCTGGACGTAGAAAAAAAAGATTGGTTGAATTCACAAAGTGATAGAAAAGTTTGTAAAAGTTTACTATAAAAAACGAAGTATGAATGAGAATAATAAAAAAAGAGTGTGAAATTTAAAAAAGAATCTTTTTTAAGAGGAATATTCTCGTAGCATGTAGTTATTTGTAAAAAGAACCAGAAATAATTTTATCAATGAAAAAAAATTGCTCATAATCATACAATCCAAAAATATAATATATATATATATATATATATATATATATATATATATATAATTATTCAAGTTTTACCTCTAAATTTAATATAAATGAATTAAGAAATGAGCGAAAAATTGAGAAATTTTGAAGTTTTAAGAAAAAAATAAAAATTAAAAGGAATATTATATTAATTCCATGCGAGTGTTTGTAAAAGGTAGACAAATTTATTAATAAGAAAACTAAATACTTACACACAATCATATAAAACAAAGATGAATTATATATATATATATATATATATATATATATATATATATATATATATATATATATATATATATATATATATTTTACCTTTAACAACTCTAATAAAAAACACGAACAAATTCAATATCTAATATTCTAATACTCTACCATGAATGAATTAAAAGAAGAGAGAAGTGAAAATATGAATTTACAAATAAAAACAATAATGTTACTTATTAGTTTTATTATATTACAAATTGATTTTGACATAAAGCATTATTTACATGTGTATATATATATATATATATATATATATATATATATATATATATATATATTTTGTTAAAATACTTTTATTTTACTTACATATTATACATTGTTGTAAATTAAGGGGTATTGCAAAACAGTAGAATGTGTTCTCACACGTTGCGTAAGACTCGTTTCAAAGAATGTGTTTTCACACGTTGCGTAAGATCATGCTTCGTAGAACGTGTTCTCACACACGCCGCAGAAGATCATGCTTCGGATAACATTGCGTAAGACCATTTCGCAGAACGTGTTCTCACACACGTTGCGTAAGACTGCTTCGTGAGAATGTTGCGGAAGACCGTTTCGGAGAACGTGTTCTCACGTTAATGAAGACCGTTTCGGAGAACATTGCGTAAGACCGCTTCGCAGAACGTTTTAGAGAACATTACGCGAGAACATTACGGACCCACTACCAAGTCTTCCATAACCGCTTCGGACTTTCTCCTATAAATAGAGACCACTTCACACTCTTCAAAACACACCTCTCTCATCTTCTCTTCTCCGATCTTCTTCTCGTTATCCCGGGTTAATTTACTCTTTTGAGAGTTTCTTGCTAGTTTCGAGATCCTCGGATATTCCGAGAAGTTCCTATTATATTCTAGGGGACTTGCACAATACACCGCGGATAAGTCCTTAAGGGCGGTGATTATACATGCCTCGGGAATAAAGTTTGTTCGTGTCTCCGTCGCCTTTACAACTATCTTAAGGAATTATGGCCGATAGTATGGATACCAATAACAACTCCACATCGGAAAAGACAAACAACATCTTCTGAACTCAAACTATTTTTGCGAAACCGTTCCCGAACGTTTACGAAAATTGAAGTTTTCACTGGGCAAAACTTCCGTCGCTGGCAAGAACATATTTCTACTCTCTTAGACATGTATGGAGTGGCTTATGCTCATACAACTACCAAACCCGACTCCAAGTGCTCTCGCTAAAAAATTGAAGATTGGGTTCATTCGAACAAGGTATGTCGACACACCTTGCTTAGTGCATTGTCTAATGATTTGTTCGATGTGTATTGTTCCTATAAGGAAGCCAAAGATATTTGGGATTCATTGATTCTCAACGAGTACCACAAACTACTTGAAGATATTAAAGCCAAAAATATAGTCCTACCCGATGAGTTCGTTTCTGAACTTTTAATCAAAAAGCTTCCGAATCCTGGACAGACTACAAATAACAACTAAAGCATAGACATAAACGAGATGTCGCTAGCAAATTTGATCACGCACATCATCATCGAATATACCAACCGAAAGGAGTGTGTCAGCTGCAAGGGCTAAGACATTATCGTCGATAGAAGACAAACCAACTCCAAAAAGGTACGAGAAAACACCTGATTATAAAAAGAAAATTAATTTTAAAAATTCTCGTCCCAATGGATCTAACCCCACCTTCAAGAAGAAGGGAAATTTGTTTTGTCTCGTGGAAAGCCAGGTCATCATGCACCTCAGTGCAGGACGTAGAATGAGAAACGACAATCATCCTAAGACAAATTTAGCCGAGGGAGAAGATACAACTATTACGGTCATTTCTCAAATAAACCTTGTGATAAATGTGAGCAAATGGGTGGTAGACTCTAGTGCTACTAGGCACATGTGTGCAAACGAAGTGCTTTTACCTCCTACACTAGTGTGGGGATGGAGAAGAACATGTTTATCTCGGTGATTCCAGGACAACTCCTGTCTTAGGAAAAGGAAAAGTTCTTCCAAAGCTCACATCTCGGAAAGACTCTAGCCTTGAATGATGTGCTACATGTGCCATTAATCGAGCTAATCTAATCTCTCGTAGCACTATTGGGAAAAGTTGGGGTTAAAGTGTCATTCGAATCCGATAAGATTGCTATGACAAAAAATAATGTGTTTGTAGGGGAAGGGATATTGTGATCAAGGTCTTTTTGTACTTAACATCTCTCGAGGTTGTTAAGGAATATTGTTCTTCTGCTTATATTATTGATTCATATGATCTCGTGGCATGCTAGACTAGGACACGTGAATTCTTCGTATGTTATGAAATTGCAACAATTGGGATTAGTTAATATTCATGATAAACAAATTAAGAAATGTGATATATGTGTAGAATCTAAAATAACCAAGAAAATTTGTCATCAGTAGAAATGTCAAACCGAAATTGTAGGATTAATTCATAGTGATCTAGCTGATCTAAAACAAACCACGTCAAGAGGTGGTAAAAATTATTTGGTGTATCTAGATGAGTACTCTAGATACACCAAAGTATACTTAATCAAACATAAATATGAAGCATTGTTAGAATCGCGCAACGGAATGTTCGCGTTGTCGGACAAAAACCAAGAGGGGGGGTGAATTGGTTTCTTAACAAAAATTAGGTTTTAAAAATTTTCCCCAAATTTTACCGATTAAAATATTGTGTAAACATAAATAGAATAGAGATAGAGTCTTACACAGGAGATTTATACTGGTTCGGATCAAAAGACCCTACGTCCAGTTGCTAATCACTCAAACAGAGGATTAACGCTGTCACTATAATCAAAGTTTGTTACAAATAATTAACAATGGAGAATATAAAGTAAAGAAAACACCTCTCTTGAAATCCACAAGAGATGAAGAACAACTTTCCCTAGAGACGACACAACACACAATCCACTAAGAACTCCACTTAGTGATTCTTATCGCTTCTAGCCCACACCAGGTTCCAAAAGCCCCTTTTTCCTCTAACAAACAGCTTATCTCGGCACTCACAACACTTAATTTTCTGAGAGCCTTTGAGAACCTTAAGTAGATGAATTAGGGTTTGGAAATTGGTAATTTTCGAACTAGGAGTATTGGGATTAGGGTTTTCAAAAATAGGTTTAATTTGAAGTTGAAAATCAAAATCGATCGAAATAATCGATTAAATGAAGTGTTAATCAATTATTACAGAGCCAAAATCAACAGAACTCCAAAACTCTCTGTTTTAATCGATTAAAAGCCTCGTTAATCGATTAACGAGGCTCGTTAATCGATTATTACGAGTGAACGATTACGTGAAAATGGTTTTTCTCACCGTAATAATCGATTATCCGATGATTTAATCGATTAAACTCGAGGCTAACTGATAAATGTGAGTTTTTGAAGCTTCTAAAGAGTAAACTATGTACCTAGCTATCTTAAACTCTAATATTATAGACTCAAACTCATCAAAACAGAGTTATTACACAACAATTCAAGTCCTCAACACTCTAAGATCTTTGTTCTTGAATCATCATCAAAATCAACAAGCTTCATGTCCATGTAAGTTCAACATCAAGACCTTGTATGCTCAACAATCTCCCCTTTTTGATGATGATCAAAATTTTCTTTTAAAGCCTTTGTAATAACCTGTTTTATCTGTCACACTAACAAACACATTAAACATACCAGATAATATTTAAATTCAATCATAAGAGGGTTTAAATATTTCTCCCCCTATTTTGATTATAATCAAAAATTGAAAGCTCCTTCTAAAACAATCATAAGAGCTCCCCCTCAAAATATGCATAACTTGGAGATAACTCCCCCTCAAACAAAGCATTAAGAGAACACCACATTTTATTTCATAAATGAAAATACATTACAATCACAAGATAAAATAAAACAAATTTTAAAATTCTTCACTATCACTATGAAAGTGAGCATCAAATTTATGAGGTTTAGACACATGATAATCTTTTAACACCCTACATAATAGATTATGACATTACAATCATCCAAAAGCTCGTTTAATTAAGCAGAATTTAAGCTATTTCTAATATCCCTAAATCTCTTCTAAGATCATAGAATCTATCCTTGGGAAGAGGCTTAGTAAAAATATTCGCTAATTGATGCTTTGTATCAACATACTCAATTTTACATTTTCCTTTACTTATATGATCTCTCAAGAAATGATGTCTAATTTCTATATGTTTGGTCCTAGAGTGCATTACTGGATTCTTAGTAAGATTAATTGCACTCGTATTATCACACATCAAAGGAATGTCATTTAGAAATATACTATAATCTTCTAATTGTTGTTTCATCCACAAAATTTGAGCACAACAATTACCAGCTCGCAATATATTCAGACTTCAGTGGTGGATAAAGCAACACATGCCTGTTTCTTATAATGCCAAGATACTAAAGATGAACCTAACAAATGACATGTCCCACTAGTACTTTTTCTATCAATTTTGCATCCACCATAATCAACATCGAATAACCTATTAAACTAGTACAAGCTTCAGATGGATACCATAAACCAAAACCAGTAGTTCCTTTTAAATATTTTAAAATACGTTTTATCGTAGTTAAGTGAGATTCTTTTGGACATGCCCGAAATCTAGCACACACACTGCACGTAATTCATAATATCGAGTCTACTTGCAGCTAAGTATTGTCGCCGTAGTCCCTTTCGACGTCCTGGGGACGTCTTGTGACGTTTATGCGAGCTGGTCGCGAAAAGATGGTTTAGACTCGCGTATTTGTTTTAAAAGGTTTTCGAAAAGGGGTTCTTATGGAGTCGCCACCAATGTTTTGACCATAAACATTGGAAAAGGATAAAAAGGCATTGATTTTAATAAAAAACCAAACTTGGCCATTATAACCGTAGTTGGGTAAGGGAGTTAGTTACGTGTGGGGAAGGTGTTAGCACCCCACAACGCCCCTTTCGGGTTCCCTATGACAGATTAATTCATTTAAGTAAAGATTACGAGAAATTACGCGATTACCCTATTTTATTACATAATATTAAATGGCTATCTACATGATTTTATTCTATGTTGCATGCATAAAATGATGAATAAAGCTAAATAAAGCAATAAAAGAGATATTAAAATAGCTATCTACATGATTTTATTCTACATGGCATAAATAGTAAATAAAGCTAAATAAAACAATAAATAAAGCAATAAAAGAGAAGAGAATTGAAAAGAACCTCCGTAGCAAGCTTTGTATTGAGAATCTCCAAGCTGTGAGGATGCGTTTTGGCAACCCCTCTCTCTACATAGACTCTCCTCACCAATACAAGATCGACTCCACTAAAAATTTAAAGAAGAATCGAATGTCGGAATAAAATTCCTTAACCGATTGTTAACTATTTAAGGCAATCGGAAAGATCATTCAAGAAAGGGAGAGAAATAGACAAGTGCTGCGAGTTTTAGAAAGTGTTTCGAGCTCTGCGGGATGTCTGTGGTGTGAAAAAGTGGCAAATGAGCCTCCTATTTATAGTTTTTCGCAGTGGCGCACTTCGGGACGGCCGTCCGGGTTGGGACGGCCGTCCGGACTGGGATGGCCGTCCCAAATGACAAATTTACACGGAGCGGGACCCCCAGGAAGGCCGGGACGGCCGTCCCACTTAAAATGGGTTTGGGACGGCCGTCCCAACTTTGGGACGCGCGTCCCAACTGAATTTAAGAGGTTGGGACGGCCGTCCCAACTTGGGACGGCCGTCTCAACCTGTTCCGCCGGTTTCGCGCGTTTCGGGACTCCAGGAAGCTTTCCTTGCCTGTTTTGGACGTCAGTTGATGCCGATATGTGTCTATTGGAGCTTTATCTTCATATGGGAAGTCTCCTTGGCTCTTATTTGTAATGCTAGACGAGCTTTATCTTGTTACGGGTGATCTCCTTTATCTTTTATCGTGTGAATGAGTGAACTCCGTGTTTGTTGCGGGAGGTCTTTCTCGGTTTTTCTTTGATATGAAGCCGGGTGAACTGTATGAAGTTTCCCTAGCTTTTATTTTGAGAGGCCGGGCAAAATTAGGGGTCTACAAGTATAATAGAGAACCTATCATACCTCTATACATAGATTGATTAATTTCTAAACCCGATTCATCCTTGTCTAAATAGCATGACGTTCCCATGAGTGTGTTAGCTTCCTTTGAAGTGTCCATTCCAAACTTTTTAAGTATCTCTTTGCAGTATTTGGTTTGAGAGACAAAAATACCATCTTTAAGTTGCTTGATTTGAAGTCCAAGGAAGAATGTTAATTCCCCCATCATAGACATTTCAAACTCTCCCTGCATTATCTTAGCAAATTCTACACACAAAGAATTATCAATTGATCCAAAAATAATATCATCAACATATACCTGGACCAATAAGATATGTTCTT